>JAEIHY010019600.1:0-18162 GCA_018904565.1 Drosophila tsacasi
TGTTTATTTAGCTCTCCCCTCCCCCTCCCCCTTTTCACTTTTCCCCCAGCTTCGCAGCTATTGAAAGTATCGCAATATCCAGTGGGGTTAAAGGAAAACTTTCCTGTTGTTCAGCAATTTCCATTGCCTTTGAACTGGGCAATTATGAAAAATAGCCCCGGAAAATGCACACTCCCCGAGCATATCTAACTCATTTCATTAGTTTTTCCCCGGAAAGTAGTAAAAAACATTTTAATGTTTGTAAATATTTCATAGCTCCTAGTGCAGTGTAGTTTTAGCCGCTTGAGTGCCGCATATTAGGCGGACTTAAAGTTGGCCAGGTCAAATCTCGGCCCTGGGCTCATTAAAACTTCTATTCCAGACCTCGGCCAGGAGACTTTCACTCGGTTTCCAGTGCAACCACATGTGCTTTGCTACTATAAGCCACAGTATTGTTCATAAATTTCAGTTTACTTAAAAAAAAATATAAGGAACTACCAATACCACCCTGTTTCCTGTTGCAATTGTAACAGAAAGGTTTTATTGTAGTTCTGATGGTTTAAAAATTCTTAAATAATGTTATTTTTATTTATTAAGATATTGTTATATTTTAAGTCAAACATTGATTGATAGTTCATACATCAATTTATTTAGAACGAAATTTATGCAAACGTTTTTGGTTTAAACTTGTATTTTAGTAAAGAATTTTTAGGTGCCTTTAGGGTAGTTTTCCAAATATAATAATTGATAAGTGCTATTGATTCCTACAGCTTGAGGGATCAACTGTTCTACTCTTAATTAATAAACGAAATATATTTTATTATCCCTTAACTCCAACGCTTATATATTGTACATACATTTATAAGGATTTTCTCAATGGAGCTTATCTTCTCTTTTCCCGTAAGAGTATTTTACTCTCGAAAAACTCGAAACGGATGTAATGCACTGCCTTGCATTTATATTTCCACTTGGCTAACACAGACACACGTACTCTCACACACACACCCACATATACATACATACAATTGCCGTAAACTGAGGCAAGTGTGCGTACGTGTGGGCCGTGTGTTTGTTCTTCTGTTCTGAAGGATGCACGAGGGCTTTAACTACATGTGCAACCTGTTTCCAGCTCGGCCATGCCCAAAGCCTGATGGGTGAAATATTTTTCAAACTTTATTCACATTCGTGGCATGTGCAGCTGAAGGGGCAGGGTTGAGTTCATTGTGACCACATTTCACGGCAACGATCATACGTCACGTTGTCCAGGCCTGAACTTTTCCACCACGCTCCAATGAGCTCTTAAAATGGCAAGTCTGTCAGTTAAATACCATAGGGAAATATATATTTATTTTCAACAGAAATATTAAATATATATTTACTAAAGGAAGCTAAGTTTTATAAAAACAAATAAATAAGTATGAATTTAAGCTCTTTATAATGTTAAGGTAAAGTAAATTAGGTGAAGCAGGAACCATCTTTAAGAAAGGTTGAGTAGATAACTAAGACACCCCAAAACTGCTTAAACATCCTGTCCAAATAACAGCCCACAAAAGAACTTGACAAAAACTGCATCAAACAAAAGCTAGGGGGGACGAACTCTCTGACAGAGGGATAAATATTTCATCCCCTGCTCAATATCCATCCTCCTCCCAGCAGAGGGTCTCGCTTTCAGTCAAGTCATTTGTCTGCCAAGGAGCCACCGAAAAAAGGGATAAGAGGGATAACACACATATATGTAGTTATTTATCAAGTTATAAGTTATGATGTCAGCATGCCGGCATTATGTGACTGATAAACCCAAACACAAACACAAACACAAGTGTGAGCAAACACACTCACACACACACATCCTTCCTTCTTACGGCTGCTCCTAAATGAGATGAAAAATCGAGGTGAGAAAATTTTGACATTGCCGTCATTTGTTGTGGCGCTCACTTAGGCGCCAGCCTTGTATACCCTTTAGCAGGGAGTATTGGGACATTTTGTTTGTCGACAAACCCTTTTTTAAATAAATAACAGAAAAATATTGTTCTCTTGCTTATAAATTTATTATAGCAATAAAGAAAATATTTAATGTTATTATATATTTGAAGTTTTGACGAAAAATTAACAAGAGATTTCAATTAATTTCTCAGAACTACATAGGGCAACGTCCCACAAATTGTTACAAATTTACATTATTTGTAATCTCTCTGATTATTTAAAGGATTAAATAAATTCACTCAGTATTCCACAAGTCGTCTTAGAAACCCCTTCTTTATTTTAGCACTTTTTCCCCGGTAGCTCCGTCCTTAAATAATGATGATATGAGAAAAAAGGCAAGAGGGAGCATCCCGCCGTCTCCATTGCACAAACATTTGCATAATAAATTAAATCAACGAAGAAAAATAGAGGGAAAAAAGAGATAGATAGAGAGAGGGGAAGAGTAAGAGAGAGAGAAGGAGAAAGTGAGAGAGAAATAAAGAGAGAGAGAGAGCTCGACGCAGTTGTAAATTAAAAGTTCATGCGATAGCAAGGACATGTCTCAGCTCGACTCGCTTGCCTCCGCCTCTCAACCCAATCCTTTGCCTCAAAGACACACTCAACGAGGAACCCCCCTTTAGCCTGCCAAGCCCCAAGCTTCCAGTTACGAGGCCGACTTCTCCGCTAAGTTTAAGTGCAAGTGAGCCCCAGAAGCAGTCATCGAGTCACCGCAGCCAAGTCCAAGTCACCGTAATCATCATCAGCTAAGTTAAGAGGACACGGCAAGGCCACAGACTCTTATGGCAGCAGGAGACCTAAAATTAACATTTCATTATGGGTTTTGCAAATATTTAAAATTCAAGATAATTTAATTTTGGAACCTTTTAATTTTTGCTCTAAAATAAACATTCACCAATATTTATAGCTTAAATTTTAGTTCGAATTTACAAATAGCCCCAAAAAATGCAAGCACTCACCCTCTCTAGCTTCTCAGTTTTCTTTAATTTGAAAACTACTAGAAATAAAATACACCCATTCCTTACAAGGATTCCCCTTATTGAATTGCCCTTGGTAATGCTAATTTATTTCCAGCATGGGAACTATTCCACTTGCTAAAGTTGTAATTTATTTTGCAGTTGCCCAACCGTTGGCAACACCCACTTCATATTTGTTTTGCTCTTTTCCCAGGTTCAGTCGAGCTTAATCTAACGCACTCGCAAGCACGTCAAGCCACAAAAGTTGACTCTTGGCAGTGTTTACAATTGGCAATAGTGTGGAAACTGTAATGGATAAACACACACATGGAGGAAATGGGAAAATGGGAGGTAAGAAGGAAATGCACTCGGAGACGAAACCTTTGGAAGTCTACCGAAAATTTCTACAAAAGCTGTTTAAATTTTAAGATTTACGTAAGTGACTTCAAAATATTTTATTTGAAATGTAAGACATGTTGAATGCCTAAAAACCAAATTCCAAAACAAGTATATTTCTATTTAATGTTAAGAAAATTTTATTATCAGTGAAATTCAATTATTTTTTTGTATTTTCATAGTTTGCTCGAATTTATTTTTGCTTTCCCTTCAAGAGCTTCATTTTGAAGTTGATTTTCTAATGGTGTAGGAGCCATAACAATGTCAGCTGGAAAATAATGTTTTTGATGCCTGATGACGCATGTTGTAAGCCGAGCATTAATTAAGCGCCGGGATGCAATTTCCCAGGGCCCATAATGAGCTTTATGCGGCACCAAACTAACGCAATAAAATCCGACCAGAGTCAAGTGTTGCAACCACAATCTGTTAGCTGATGCGTGTGTGTGTGTGCGAGTTGCATCTTGTGGTCAGCTTGGTGTTGCATAAAAATACCATTTTAGCCGAGGACAAGACCCAACCCCTCTTGGTCCTGCGGTTTGCCCTCAACACAAACACAAACCCATACACATTTCTCACATTTCCCAAGTGAAAATTAGTTTTTTCTTGGTTACGAAGCTCGAACATAAATTTACATTAACACTCACACATAAGCACACACGTAGGTTTGTGCCCGCAAATAATTGCATCTAAATTGGGGAATTTCCCTTGAATTTCATGGATGGCATTTCGGTTCAATTTCGTTGCGGGTTTCGCATTTCAATTAGGAGCAATTATGGCAGGCTGAGAAGTGCAACATGTGACGCCAACTTCGGCGCCGACTTTCCAATGTCTCTGGTTTCCACTTCCTTTGGTGTATATTGAAGGGTGTATTGGTTTTGTGGGGGACTTTGACATTAATGTTAACAAATGTAAGAATTATTGGGTTTTCATATTATTATAAATATTATATTATAAATAAGTTGATTGTTGTAATAGTATATTAAGTAGGGGTCTAAGTTTATCTAGCATTTCAAAATGATTTCTAAATTTCTTAAAACACTTAAAACACAGTAAAGGAAATTTCTAAATATTTTATTGTTTAATATTTTTTGTTATTTAAAAATCATACCTAAGGTAATTTTGTAGGCGTTGTAATCCTGACTTCCTTCGCTCCTTCGACAAATGTTGCCAATTTGTAGACAATTAAAAAACTTTACGTGTCCTGGCATTAAGGGAGCAAATTGTTTTAAAATTTCCTTTGTGGAAAGAGGAAACCCCATAGGGGATGGTAAGAAGGACAGATGAAAATCGGGGAAAAGCGAGACAGAAAATGACTGCCTAAACTGATTTGAATCACGCACATGTGTCGCAGTTCCCCTCCGAAGCAACCTCAGCCATCGTCAGGTTCCCTCCTCCTTATACATAAACACCCCCCTTTGCTTCACTTTCTGCGCCCGAAGAAACTTTTGTTGGGGAATTGCGTACATAAATTCAATTAGTACGCAATGCCACAAAAGTAAATACTGATGGCAAACTGAGGGGGCTGTGTGTGGATGTTGAGCCTACAATTTCTGCGAGTGGAGGAAGCCCACGGCTGCTGGGGCAACCCAAAACCCGTTTGAAGTTCTCACGCATTGCGCCAAAAGCGTTTATGCTTTGAAACCGTATTTGATTGCAACTGACACATGTCATGTGTAACTAAGGATTCGCCACCAACCAACCAGCAGGAGCAGTAGCAACAACAACGTTACCTGTCTGAGGAGGAAAATGGAGGGAAGATTCGGGGGCAAATCACCCAAAGAGCAACAAGCGGAAATTGCGGTCTGAATGGATTCCCGCAGCGAGATGCACTGCGTCCCATCAACGGCCTGCCAAGGTGATCAAATGAAATGTGAGAAATGAAATGCAACTCAGAGGATACGTGGGCTTAAAATTAATTCAATTTGCATCGCTTAATTGGTAATGAAATAGCTAACTGTGGAAATGTTTTAAGAAATTAGTTGGCTCTCTGAAGTGAAATAGAAAAAATACTTATCGCTTTCATAAAATATGTAAGAAAGAATACCTCTAAAAATACTTAAACTTCTAAGCAATTACTCAAAGGAAAGTAAAAACAAAGGTACTGAAGTGATTTAGAATCATTTTCCCAAAAAATACTTTCAACATTTTGCTTTCCTTGAAAACCTTCCCCTGGGTTAAATCGAGCACAATTCAAAGAAAACATTTAAATTTCCAGCTGAATTTACATCCCATTCTCAAGCTGACCCACACCAAGCGAACCGAATTGTTGGACACTATTTTGCAGGCATGTAATACGCAATTGTTAACTGAATTCGAGGCAAATAGCTGACATTATGGGCCATGGGCAAAGCTGGAAACATGGTCTAAGACAACTCAAAGTGTGCTCAGTTGCAGGAACAATGTCCTGCAGCCCATGGAAATGGAAATGGCAATGGAAATGTTGCAGTTTCAGCAGCAGCAGGACTAGAAAAGCGAAGTAGGACCTGAAACAGAAGCTGCGTGAGCTGCGTTTACTCTATCGAGTCAACAATGAATTGAAAGCCGGTCTGGGAGCTTCAAAATGAGCATCTGTCGAGGACAATGGCAGGACAATGTTGATACAAGTGTCCAGGCAAATGTAATTTAAAAGAAAATTAATTAAGTGTCCTGAAGAGAGAATTGAAATCAGACAAAAAGGACTAGGTTGAATAGCAGCAGAAATTGGCAATAAGTAAGGGAGCTTCCCTTGCCCCCGGGCACATTTTTATTCCTTCGGTGCATTTCTAATTACATGGCTGGGGAGTGCTGCTCAGGCTGCGGCAACCTTTCGGTCATTTGCATGATTATAGCCCAACCACAAAAAGGCAGCAATTTCATCACCAGTCCCTTAGACCCCAAAAGTCCACCCTCGTTTGTCTCAATAAGGCACCGCGTCAACTTTCATTTGTCATTGTGGGTGCGTCGCTGCAGCCAAGCAAACAAAATGCATTACCACAGACACGAGGACACCGAAGACACAGGAGCGAAAGGACAAGGACTCGACGCAGTTCCTTAGCAGCTGACCCGAAAAAAAACCTCAACCCTTAACGGGCAGACAAACTGGCACAGGAGCAACTCCTCAGGCAGTTACTGAGAGGCAAGAACGCCCACTAAAAGACACGCAAAGAAATAAAATTACATTCTTTACTTATTTTATAGTAAAATTCAAAGTGAAATAGTACAACCATTTTTAAATAAAAAGGAATTAGTGGGATTATATCTATGTGTAATTTACACCTTTTTATATATTATATTGAATGCCTTCTTATTGAGTTTAAAGCATCGAAATATTAACATAAACAAATATTTTAACTTTCAATTACTTATGAAATTAAACGTCCCATTTTAAATAATTTTCCCCCAGTGTATTGCCTTTGCTGCTATTGCTACTGCAGCCTGACTGCCTTCTATGCGAAATCCATTAGCAACTAAAGTGAAATTCATTGTTGCAAAAGTACATGTTGAAATAAATTGAGTTGTGGCAACATCAACAGCAAAGGCAGCAGCAGCAGCCGAGACAGCAACAAAATACAGCTTCTATCTCTTCTATCTCCTGCACCTGTTACGCATGCAGAGAGAAGGACAGAACGAAAATAAAAAAAAAAACCAGACAGAGATGGCTGCAGAGAAAACTTGTTTGTCTTTCGCCTGTGCCACGTTGCGTATGCGCAACATTTCAATGCAATTTATTAGCAATTTTCTCTTCGCTTCTCCACAAGAGCTAAAGAAGACCGACAAATATTTTCATTGGAAGCCAAAAATTGTTTTATATTTAGTATAATGTCAGAGACATGTGGAAATTATGGATAGTAATCTGGTAAGAGCTTTTGGCAATCAAAAGGAAAGAAATAGTTAAAATTAATGGGAAGGATATATGAAAGTAAAATATTTATAAAAGGAGTTTCAGTTTTCGTATCTGGCTGAGGTAAAAATGGTTACAATTATTATGAGGAACTGTTGAATAAATGAAATGCATATATTTATTGCCATAATTATAACTAAGTAATAATACAATTATTTATTACTCTGAGTATTTAATAACCTATAAAAAGACATTACTCTTCCAGTACAATTTCCCATCTCCGATAATCCTCTCGAAATTTAGCCACTCGAAAATCGCTTATATTCCCCATTTGCTATCGATAGAACAGCGCTGTGCATTACAAGTTGGACAAGTCCCCGGAAAATGTTATGTAATTGCGTATACGACACGTGCGCCATGCAGCATGCCGCTTGCAACGTGCAACGTCATTAGCCATAAAAGTTCAATTCATTTTGCGGCGACAAGTTGCAAGTCCCACACACGCATACACACACACACACACACACACACAGCGCCGGCCACACACAAATTATTTTGTTGGTCGGACTAAGCCCGAAAGAGCCGACCAAATAAAAATGGAAGAGAAATTTTATTTTAATTTGCGTGGACATGGGTAGCCTACTTAATTGCGGTGGCAAAGGGACAGGGCAGGGGAGAGCTGGAAGTAGATACGGCTAAAGGTTTCATATACACACTGACACTGAGAGAAAAACCAAACAAATTCATAAAAATGTATTATTTGTAATACCGAAAATTCTAAAGATTCTCAAGGTTGGATCAATTTTTCTGTCTGTGCAAAGAAATTCTAATTCAATAAATTCCTTAAATAGCATTTCTCGAAGCTAGTTGATTTTTTTTATTATTTATAATATTGTAAACTTTTCAATTGTAAAAACTCAAAGTATTATGCTTAACACAGTAGAGATTTCCTTAAATTAAATTTATTAAATTCTACAATTTAATATAACTAAAAAAGATAGTCCTCCAATAATTTGCTGCCGTGTACTACTAGGCACTTTACTGGAACCCAAAATTGTGTCATCTTTTGGTTTTGCGCACACAAATTTCGGTTTCCGCTCCACTCTTGACAGCCTCTCCCTCTCTCAGTTGCTACTCCATTATCCCCCTTATCACCCCACCATGTCCATGGTCCCCCCCTGCATGTGTCCTGTTCAACTAGGCCTAAACAATTTGTGGCTAATTACACGGCATTGCCATCAATTGCAACCAGATACGGATACCGAGCGCAGCAACAATGCCACTTGTTATTCCTGTCCAGGCTGCGAAAAGAAAAAAAAAAAACACATGGCCTAAAGTTATTTTATAATTAAAAAGAAAAGCCCAATAAAAGAGCTTCTTTTGTGCATACAATTTGTTGGACCTTGGCAAGTTTAATTGCAGGAAAACTACGAGAAAGAACCAAAATATTAAGAAATTTTCCTTTTTGGAAGTTTCAGCTAAAATTGCAATTCGGTCTCTCTCATTCTGTGAGTAAAAGTTGACGTATTTTCCCTCAGGGTTGCGAAAAGCCCACCGGCATAAATTTATGTCTGCAATTAAGTCAACCGCACTCAGTTTTTATACCAGCTCGTCCTGCACTCGGAGTGAAGTGCAGTGACAAAGTTTAATCAGCCGGCTGGGAGTAGGTTTTGGACAAAAAATAAAAGTGGTTGAGTAGTCAGAAAAGGAATGAAAGGAATGAATTTTATCTTGCGGAAGAATAAAATTTTTTAATAATCAAATGAAAAAAGGTTAAACAAATTAATTATGAAAGAGAACTTACATTTCTAATTAGGCGTGATTCTAGTATCAATTCTTAAATCTTTAAAATTGATTTATTAGCATGAAATTAATAAGATTTTGATTTCTTTTCAATAAAGTTCAGCTTCTGAGCTTAACATTAAAATATATGGTAGATGATCATACATTAAAATAATTCTAAAAAAACCAACATAAAACGAATAGTTTAAACATTTTTATAGGCAGTAAACCTAGAAGTGCTATGAACGTTAAAAATAAAAATCGTAAACTTATAATTTATGACCAAATCTTTAGGAAAAAGTACTACTATGGCCCAATATGAATTTTTTTAATGGAAACCTTGTAACGTTGACAGTGGCAGTGCACTTGAGAAATATATTGCACATACGCCATGTACGCCAGGGGATGTTTTTAATCAAGTCTTATCGCCATGCACAGACCTCTCTGTGGAATACCTTTCCCTGGTTCGCTGTTATTTTTTGCTACCTTTTAATGTCTGCCCTTTTGTGGCTTGTAATAAAATCAGCACGAAATTGCCAAATTATTTAGATTTGGCATCAAAAGAGGCTGCAGCCATATTGTCAAATGAGCAATAAAAAGTGTCTTTTATGACCCATATGACAGACGCTTTTTGGTTGCTCCATAGATATTTGCATAACTTCGAAGGCATCAGCGGCAGCAGGTAGACAAGTACCGGGAAAGGGGAAGTCAGCGTTTTCTGGGGTTTTATAAATTGCTTTTTTATTGAAATAAACAAAAGCCAGGCGACAGCTTTAAGCTGAGGTGCTCACCTTGAATTTTTGGCAGAAGAATAATGCGAACCGAGCCGAAACTTTTACAGAGATTACATGGAGATTACTCGCATTCGGCTATATCCGCAGTGTGTATGTACATATCTAAGCTGACATAAATTTCGGAAGAGCAGAATTATTTTGTTACGCCATTTGGAGGCGTCGCCAAAGAAGTTTGCCGCATTCTGTTGCCTGTTGATAAATAAATATGACAACAAAATGTTCGCCCAAGATAAATGTGTGTGCAAGATGACAACGAACAGAGGTAACGAAGGCTTATACAGTGCGTACAATAAGTGCCAAGTCGGAAAGAACTTTGAAATTAAATGTGCGGCATAAAGACATAAATCATATTTTTGAAGCCACATAAATTCAGTTACTTATGCAGATTTTTATTGTATTTATTTAAGATATTATCATAGTTTGTTTCAATATTAAATCGATCTTTTAAATATTTTATATTAACTTTAATTTATTTCGGTGTGAAACTTTCGTTCGATACTTTACCTCAACCAAGAAGGCAAAACACTCGAAATCGCATTCTAAACTTGGCATATTTGCATAAAGAACTGACTGCACTTTGCTCCCTGACACCAAAACATAAACAACAAGCCCGCCATGGGACAGGTAAAAAATTGAGCCACATCCGTGTGTGAGAGTGTATGTTGGGCAGGTGCTATTCGTATTTGATATTTCATATTTTGCATGCATATAAACATAATTACAATGCGGCCTGAGAGCAAGAAGTCCAAGTACGTGCGAAGTTCCTTACACCACCGATATTCGAGGACAATGGCTTCTCCAGTTAGGTGAAACAATAAAAAGAATTGAAATGTGCAGCACAAGTTGTATATATATTTATGAAAAATATATATTTAAATTTCTTAATGGATTATTTTGAGTATTAAAATATTTATTATTTATTTAATATTATATATAGTAATTTCAATAACTACTTTTCTTGTTATTATTTTTCCTTGCCCCCATAAACTACTTTTATATTCCACTTTGCCTTTGATCAAACCAATTTAAATCCTATTTCATGATAAATCGAATACACCCGCCTTTCTATGGCGGCCACACCATCGACAGGGTATAAGCTAGCAACAACAACAATCAACTGCAATCAAAATAGAAAAGCCGCACAATTTTCTCTGGCATGCGGCACATGATGCAATATTTCCATAATTTTCCTCCTCCGACCGAACAGCACGTTTTTGCCGAGTTCGCTGTGCATTGTTGTAAATGTTTTACATGCCAAATTATGCAAAAATACAATACGCCATACATATTCAAATATTTTCAGAAAGCTCCATAAATACACAGACATTGATCCCCTCTTACAGGTCCGTCCCTGAGCCGGCATCCCTCCCCATTGCCCAACGATTTGGAATATTTGAATTTTAGAATTTGCCTGTCAAAGTCCAATAATGACATGTCACGCTGTTTTCCCTTTCTCTTCTTCGCTCTCTCTCTCTCTAACGATTTATTTGTGCTGTTAGTTTTGCGGAATTTTCACTGGTTTTTAGTTGACGCTGCTTTGCATGGGGCACAAGGTCAACCATGTTGCACGCAGTTGATGCGGATTTCATGGGAATTAAGTTTGATTTGATAAAGGTCATGTTCCCTGTCCACTTCTGTGTGTGTGTCTCCCCTTTGCTCTCTATATCTCTGTGCTTATTCCCGATGATCTGATAACGGAATTTGCAATTATGACAAAACGTAAATGGTTTAAAGTATTTTTTGAGTGATGGAATTGGGAAAATGGGAAAAGTGGCGCCTGGCAAATCGGATAAATTGATTGGGTCTGCTTTGGCATTGATAGATTTGCGACATGTGTTTTTCCATCTCATTTTCATGGAAGCCGGAGTGGGACATTTGAGTGGAAAGCTAATGCAAACAATTAAGGGAAGATGTGAATTTATGCTGAGGAATTGAATAGGATTCTTACGGTTATTTATAGAGTTTTAAATTGATAATCCGCTCTAAGAAATAAGAAATGTTAAATAGTTTAACATAAGCTTGCTCCTTTAAACAAAACCATATTCAAAGAACCCTAACAATTCCTTTAGCTAAGCTGTTTTAAATAAAAATAACTTGTCTTAATGCAATTACCTAACCGAAAAGTCCGAATTTATTTGTTTGTTTATACTCCTCCCTCACACCTTCATCTCAAACTGCAAGCTTTCAATTCGAATCCTGATTATTATTCCACAAAATAAGCAAGCTGGCCTATGTAGAGTAGTTTAGGGCTCCTGACCACAGAATAACATCTGTCCCACCGTTCCCATCCCATCCAATCGACAATTCATTCAACTGCCGACAATTCTGATGCGCCAGGGGTTCCTGGTTCCTGCTTCCCGAATCCTTTGTATCCCGTTCGCTTTGGCTGGCCAAAGGACCATTAAAAATATTTTTTCTGCCCATTCAGCATTCAATAGAAATTTACATCACGTCGGAAATTTTTACATACGCATATATGTGGGTGTCGTGTCCTCGGCTAAAAGGACATTTTGTGACGGCGAGAATGGGGGGATGGGGATCCCTCGTTGGCGAGTGTCGCGTTGAGCATACTAACACTTTTTTGTATGTTTGCTTAGCTTAGGTTTTCACCTGGCAAAAAAACCCAGCTGGGGTTGGGCATTGGCCATTGGATTGTGGCCGCCTCAAAGTAACGATAATAGAAGCCAGGGAAAAAAGACCTGCCCGACTTGTAGCAGGAAACTATGTATATTGCCACATAGGCAATTTCATTGTGCGATATATATGTGCATATATATGTATATTCAGACAGATATGCCCGGGACCCTTGGCAAATTGGTTTACCCAGTTTACCCTTTTCACGGGATTTTAGTTGGCCTCGCACACAAAGAGAAAATATATACAAGTTGTAGTTACAGTAGTTTTAGTTTTATTGTCTACTTCTTTAGTTTAAGTATAAATAAAATAAATAAAATAATTACAGAATAATAACATTTGTATAATATTAAGGCAGTATTACACACATTACATTATTTTATTTCATGAAAACCCCAAGCATTAGTTATTTTTTTTACTTCCTGCTCTCAATTAGGCTCCCGCCCCTTAGGTAAGTAGATAAGGGGCGTGTCTCTAGTGGGAGTTGCACAATTTGCTAATTACCGCAATCAAAGTTGGCTTGTTGGTTAGCCAAGAACAAGAACAGCTTCAAAAGCACAAAACTGATAAATTATAAATTAAAAGGAATCTCAGGGAAAGTTGCCTCCTTCGCCATCTCTATCTTTAGTTTACAGAGCCAACAGTTTTTGGGGTTCCCCCTGTGTTTTTACTTGTTTTTTTTTTTCTGGCTTTTTCGCGTGCATAATTTACGAGCTGAAGTCGCTGCCGATATTTCAATTACTCTACGGCTTGGTAGGCTGCTCCTCTTTCAGTATTCCAGAAGCAATTTCAATTGGGCTTAGTGCTCGTGGAGTACGCTCTCTGTGGTAGGCGGTTTTGTCTCAAGGCGAAATTAGTGGCCAGAACTGTGGCAGATTACAGGCCAGGCCAAAAGCGAACTTCAAACAATTATTTGCCCAGCTGGGGCTGGCTTTTAATTTGCTTAGCCCCGGCCCATGAATAATGCAGTACAAAAGAACCGGGACCGAGATGAATTTTTGTATAATTGCAGGGCGCACAAATTTCGCTTAGAATCTCTCCCCGGGCCAGATAATTGCCGAGGGAGAAAGGGGACGGCGAAAAGTTAAATGTAAATTAAGCACTTGCCTTCTTTTCTGCAGTAAAATGTAAGTTTTATCTTATTCTTAAGTTAAATATTCACCTGCTGCGAGGGACCGAGTGAATTAACATGCAGGAAAAGGTAAGGAAGTGGAAAAATAAAGCGTTTGTGAGGCATCCTTAGGATTTTATCCAAATACTATACTTCCTATAGAACCCCTGCTGCAATTGCAGTCTATTGCCGATGGATTGATTAAGCTTCCATCGCAAATAATGCGCCCTTTCAAGGCTGTACACTCGATTCCTGTTCGGAGGCCTCGACGCATCGATTAATTATGGCTGTCAGCATGTAAATTGCGCTAAATTATTATTATTATCAATGCTGTTGCCCGATGACAAACATTCAATATCGCGAATGTGTCAGGCTCGACTGACAACGAGGATACAGATATGAATGGGAGCCGCTGGAGCGGAGCGGAGCGACCAAATTGCAATTGTGATATTGACAATAATGCAATCAAATAATCAATCAATTAATGTCTGCCTGAATTAATGTTGAATATTATGTGCCATCGTCAATGCCATCATTAGCACTAAATTCAATTAGGTGGCAGGATGCAGGACGCGGAACAAGCATCCTGTTGCCCGCAACGAACGATGATTCATCATTGTGTTAGGTAACTTTTTCGGCCCGTTAACATCCCAGGAGCCCCTGGGCCACACATCAGTCTCAGCATTTTTGTGGAATGCTTCAAAATTTGCGGCTCAAATTCAGGTCCCTGGAAAATATCCTATGGCGAGGCAACCTGGAGTAAGGGAGAAACTGAACCTAATTGTTGGCGGCGGCATTTGTGACGTTTACGGCGATGGCTTCAATTGCGGATCCTTTGGCTTCTGGTGCGGTGTCGTCGCATTGGGGACATTTGTCTGTTTTTTGGTCTATTTCCATTTGAACCGGGAACGAATCAATCAGATGGGCTGAAGGCCAAATGTTGGACACAAAACGTGTAAGGATAGGGAGCTGAATAAAATGTCATTTGAGCCACTACAATCCCTGATGTTGTTATTTATTTATCATATTAGTTATATTATTATAAGAACGGTATTTTTAAACTATTTTATTTAGGAATAAGCCTAGTGAAACACAGAAACCTTATCATTACAGTCAAATGGTGATAATTGTTACCATCTAAGAAAACCTAACAAAATTATTATGGCCAATAAAACTGGGATATTCATATTTATTTTTCAGTAAAATATAAAATACGAATACTTTACTATATAAGCTATTAATTCCTTTAATTCTAATTGCTTTTTTTTGCATTCGCTGGACTCTATGAAATTTTTTTTTTATTCCTGGTTAAATCAGCTTATATATTTGCTCTCCCTTATATATATTTTTCTTTATTTCGCACGACTTGACTGTTCCAAAAAATATGCTATGCCAATTTTAACCCGCTCGATATATTTGACGGGACTCACCTCTCTCTCGCTCCTCTCGTGTATAATAATTTTCAACTTTATTTGATTTATGCATCATTCACGCGCAATTTATCGAAAGAATTACGCATAAGGTCAGTGCAAAAAAAGCGCCTGCAATTCATTATTCCTTTTTTACCCCATGGGGTAAGGGGGCGAGTGCGGATGGCTTGTTATTGGGTAGTTTATAATGCAGTAAAATATAACTGATTTTCAATGTTGTTTACTCAACTTACATGCCTTTTGATTTACGTGTGTGCTGCGCAAATGTGTGTGTGTGTGTGTGTGTGTGTATGTGTGTGTGTGTGTGCATGCGTCTGTATGTACATATATGCACATATATCAATAGCAGCTGGCAACAACAAGTGCAAACAACAATAATAAAGAGGCTGACAGGCAGGCAGGCGAGTGTAAGCCAATGCCTGTTTATATATTTACTTAACTTTCATGGCCCTGCCTTTACCACAACGCAAGTGTATTTGTTTAATGCACCCAAACAGCAGGGTATGAAATTCTAGAACAATATCAGAAATTTAAGATTGGAACTTTACTTTTTAAATCCAAAAGTTACTTTGTATTACTTAAATAAAAAGCAAAAAAATAAAATTACAGGAGTTAATAAATTAATTAAGAAGCAAAGAATTGTTATTTGGATTCTAGTAACTCTATTTTATTTATTTCATAATTAGCACCCATAATGGGTACAGAAATATATAAAAACATTCATATTATTTTATGGCAAGACTAAATTACAAAAATAAATATGTATACGAGTTCCATTAACTTGCTCCCCTCAACCCTACAACTAGCGAGTTCCTTGTCCTTGAAGTCAGCCCACAAGAAAACGCTTGATAACTTTGGTAGGATCTTTAGAAATAAAACAGTTGACATGACAATTTAGGATTAAAAATAAAAGTAAATGAATGTGTGATCGTCAGACAAACAAAATAGTCCTCGGATTTATAAGTTCCTGCGTCGTAAATACTTAAATCGAGTAAGTAAAATGCAGGATAAAAAACAAAAAAATTTTTAGGCTTAAAGCTACACTTCGTCGGTACAAGCGGTATCGCCACTAACACTGGCCAATCTTGTGTGATATAAACTGCACAAAATCGCTGCGGTAGAGAATTTGCGGATCCTCCTCGGTGGCATGCTCGTCCACCTGCCGCAGGTTCGTCCACTTCCAGAGCAGGCGTCCACAGTAGCTGTGGCGGAACGAGGCGAAGATCTCGGAGGCCTTCTGGCTGGTTATCTGGTCCTTGAAGTAGGACTCCTTGTTCTTTACGTTGAAGTAGTATGGTTGGTTGTGGGAGCGCGAGTGTGCCAACACGTAGTTGGAGGTGAGCTCACGGAAGAGCAGCAGGCCGCCGGGCACGAAAAACTTGTCGTCGTCGAGGGCATAGCCAAAGCGCTTCGAGTTGTCCTTCAGAACATACCGCCGCATTTCGGCAAAGAACAGAGTCAAGTTCCTCAGCGGGAAGAAGGGCTTGCTGCGCAGGGCCCCGAAGGTGCGTTCCTTGCGGTACGGCTTGTTCAGGCTGCGGGCGTACTTGTCGCACATACTGACCCTCTCTCGAAACGACCGTCGCCGGATGTCGATGCCGCCCAGGCAAATCCCATCGATAATGTGCAGGGCCGCCACCCGCTGGATGGTCCGCCCTTCGCCGTAGAACTCGTAAACAATCTGGCCAAAAAAGATGGAGCGTGGTTGCACCTCAAACGGAGTGTCAACGAGCTCCCACTTCTTGTGCTCGGTGTAGCGCAGGAGATTGCCGCGCGAGCGGCACAGGAACAGGGTGCAGGCATTGAGGTTAGTCTCCTCACGCCCGACGGGCACAAAATACCAGTTGGATACGCAATTCAGCAAGGCGCAGTCCAGCATCGCCACGCCGCATAGCTCGGCCGGCCCCCGATTCATCCAGATGCGGTCTTTCGCCCAGTCGGCCAGCAACTCTTCAAGCAAACGCTCCGTCGGCTTGATTTCGGGTGCCTGGCGCACCTTGTCAGGCAGACTCCAGCGCTTGAGACACTCCTGCCGTAACTCCGATTGGCGTGTCTCTTTTAGCTTTGGATTCTGGGCGAAGGCGGCGATCTTTTGCAGAGCCACAATCTGTTTTCTGCCAATAGCATTATTTGAATCGATGATATAGCGCAGGAAGTCCTCGTCCTCGGCTAGTTCCTTGCCGCTGAAGATCTCCTGGACGTCGCTACCATCGTCCTCCTCCTCGTTGAGCATCTGATTGACCGAGTTCAGATGGGCGACAATGGCCGCCGTTTCCGCATCCGGGCGCTTATACTTGCAGACCAGGTAGCGCTCCGAATTGGCCGGCCTGCTGCTGTTCGGCTTAATGATGGCGATCTGGTGGAAGCACTTGTACATCAGATAGACCAGACCCACGCTAAACGGCGTGAAGAGGTCGAAGACCTTGCACACGAAGCTGCCGTTCTCGCGCAGTATCTTTAGGGCGGTGAGGAACTGACAGAGGTACAGCTGCTTGGACAGGATCTCCTGGATGTTCTCCTGTCCTTCCACGGAGAAGCCACCGTCGGCCATGGCGAAGTGAACGCCCTGCGGAGTATGGCGACGGATGTAGTCGTTCAACGAGTCCTGGTTGCCCTTGTCAAATATATTTCCATCCTCCTTGACGCCGTAGAAGGCATCGAAGGACTCGGGCGATGCGGCAAAAAATTTGTCCAGCTTGAAGTCGTTGGCGCCGCGCAGGGTAAAGCCGAAGCCCTTGGCCTCCCAGGATTTGCGGAACAGCACGTACTCTGAGAAACCGCCAGGGCCTGTGGCGAAGGATGATAAGACATAAGAAATATTTAAGTCAGAGCAAAAAATCATGAAAAAGTAAGATTTATTAATAATAATTTAAGTATTTAAAAATATTTTTCAAATATTCAAGATACTAAGGGTCTATCAAAGCAGTCGAATGTTTATTTTTTCTTAAAAACCTTGAATTTGTATATACTGATAAAGCTCAGCACGAAAATAGCTTGAAAGGGTAAGCTGGGCTGGATGATATCGATTTGTATAAACAATATGGACAAAATCTGAGACTTAATCGAGACAAATGTATACATTTGTGCGGTCCGTGGAAAATAAACAAAAGCCTAGCTCGGAAAGCGCGATAAGGGGTCTAATGACGAAAGACGGAATTGGAATTCACTAACTCTATAAAGGGAGAGAACAAAGGGAGAAAGAACAAGGAGATATACTTCACCTGCACACATATCCGTAAAGTAGAGCAGCTCGTCGCTAGCCACCAGCGATCGCCCGTCG
>JAEIHY010019602.1:0-10403 GCA_018904565.1 Drosophila tsacasi
GACCCACAAAGGGCTGGGCAAATAACCAAAAAAAACAATCAAAAAAAAACGAGCACATGGAAATCCGTGTAAATGTCATCAATTATGGGGCATAAAGTCTGGGCCATAATTAAAAGCTGTCAAATCATAATTGACAGGCAGTTGAGGCCGAAAAAAGCAGCTAAAAACCAACAGAGGCTGAGATTTCGACTTGCTGCTAACAATGTGTGAATTGCATAATGACGATGAATGAATCGACATCACTGTGATGTAAAAAAGAAACAAGAAAAAATGCCCGAGAAAACCTGGCCCAGTATATATTTGTTATATTTGTTTTCGGGTATTGCGTCAAACAAAAATACACAAAGTAAAATGCTTGGAAAAGCAAAAAAGAAGTGAAAAATGCCTGCGAGGGTTTCCTTTGTCACTCCGCCCAAGGGCGTTGCATAAATTAGCGGTCAGCGTTGATTGTCTATTTTATTTTTGTCTTCCCCCTGTTTCTATTTTTTAACCTGTTGCGTCTGCCGTTAACGGGGATTTGAGTGAATGAATTTGGATTTAATTTTTCGCCGCTGGTCGATGTTTGTTTTTCCAGTTACATCGCAACCGTCGAGCCGTTCAAATCGTTTCGCTTTAGCGAAATTGCCGGGCGCAAAAAATAAAGCTAGATATATATACAAACTATATAACAATCTGGCTAAAAATAGTCTGCTATTTTCGGTGCGCTGTTAATTAATCGAGAGCAGTTTCAGTTACATTTATTATTATTTTTTTTTTGCCAGTGTTGTGACAGAGAAAGGTACAAGGGAAAAATTAAATATATATATATATTTATAAAACATTTATATAGTGTATGTGGTTTATGTAGGAAGCCCGATGTCGTTTGGCTTTCACTGCTTCGAATCGGTAGCAAGAGAGAGAGAGAGAGGGGTGAAAAACTGGAAAAACCGCAGGAAAAAAGCAGCCGGCTGGACAGCAATTAAAGCCACCGATGGCCGAATGGACAAACAAAATAACGAAATTGCATTTTACAGGCGGAGACATTGAGACATGAGACAAAAATACTACAAAAAAAAAAGCTCACTTGCTTTTTTCTTTTGCTTTTTCCGCCTGCCAAACGGCATTGAACTTGAAAAACTAGCCAAGAGTGCAAGAGAGATGAAGAAATGTACACATATACAAAGATATATATATATATATACGTATATAAAACATGATAGAGAAAGACTGAACTTCATAATGAGATGCAGCTGACATCATTTGAATATTTATACAGCAATTCAATTTCTATGCGATTTGATAACGTTTTTTTATTTTTTCTCTTTCTTTTTTTTTTTTTTGCTTGCGAAAAGTGTAAACAAGTTCGTTGCCTAAGTCTTTTGTTTGGCAGCGCGTGTGACAGCGCCATCTGTTGGCTAGCTGCCCGACAACGATTGGCCAACGATTGCCAAACTCCAGCCAGTGTTTTCCTCTCTGCTCTACTCTTTGCCTTTTTTGGATAATATTCACTGGAATATTCGTAGTCTTCCGCTTGCAAGATGATGATTTTTCGTACCCTAAAAAAAAACCATGCAACAATGGCAAACAAAGAAGAAACCACGAATGCCCCCATCAATGATAGCACTCATTCATATTTATCCGCCATTCATTCAGCTCCCACGCAGCCAGATTGTCATCATTATTCGGTAGCTAAGTTGCTTGCAGCGCGTGTGTAGTGATTTGTTGCCCCATCGATGGATCTCTTATATATCTCTCTTAAATATATATGCATATAGATAATATTGACATTAAACCGAAATAATGCCTGGCCAAAAAAAAAGCGGTCACTCGAATTAATTTGGTTTTATGGCTGAGACTCGCATTTGGCAATCGCATTTATAGTTTATCGATAAAAAGAGATTTTCATTTAAAGTATGACGTCAAGATGTGGTGGTAAAGCCTTAGATAACCGAGTGTTTCAATTGAATTTATGGTTTAGAATTAACTGGGAATTTAACAGATTAAACAATAGCCCGAAAATATTTCATGGAAATATAAAATAAAAATCGACAATTGATCGACACTTAAGACACGAAATATCAATACATTTTCAAGCAAATTATTTATAGTATTTTGGCAATTTGCAGAACATAACTTAAGAGGTGAAGAATTCAAAAATAAATCGATAATTTCCAAAAACAAATGATCGATGAAGTGCCAAGAACATATATTTAGCACAATTTTTATATATATTAGTAGATATTTAAGGGGTAAACATGTTTATTCTGTGTAAAAATATTTTCTTCAAAGTCTAATTATATTTTAGCTTTTTTCTCTGTAAACACTCCATTAAAAAATATCAATATTCTCATTTAGTATCCATCATTTCCTTTGCAGTTCTGTTCATATTTCTGTCAAAATATGGGCCAGGAGATATCGCAGCAGCAAAATCAGCAACAGCAACAACCACACCAGCAGCACCAACAGCAATCACCCCACAAACGACAGCCACAGCAGCGGAAAAGCTTCAGCGGCATCAGCACCAACAATCAGGCTATTTACACACCCAGCAGTCACCTGTCCACCTCCAGCAGCACCACCAGCTCCTCCTCGGCCACCAGCAAGCATAATAATAGCAATAACAATAATAATAATAATAATAGTAATAATAACAATAATAACAATATAAATAGCAACCAGAACTACCGACTCCGCCACAAGTACAATCTGAGCAAGCAAACCTACGAGCGGAGCAAGATCCCCATCCCGGCCAGCCAATCCTCGGACTCGGACTCCCACTACGCCAAGCTGAACCTGCTGCGGAGCAGCTCCCAGAGCTCGGACAGCGGCATCTACAACTCATCCTGCCACTGCAGCTCCGTCTCCTCGCTATCCATCTCGAGCAGCAGCCGGAGCAGCAGCAGCACCTCCTCCTCCAGCCGCGGCTGTCCCAGCTCCCTGGTCTCGAGCAAGTCGAGCAATCGGTCGCTGGACAAGCAGAAGCACTATCTGCACCATCACCTGTACATCAAGTCGTATCTGGACATCTTGGAGGAGGACGAGCGGGCGAGAGCGCATTTCAAGTCCGCCCGACCCGGCGGCATTCGCAACTATACACCGAAAATCCTCGCCAGCACCAGTGGCAGCGGAGGAGGTGGTGAATCTACCATATCCACCTGCGGCTCCACAGCGGGCGGACTCTCATCCAGTGCCCCGGCCCACTGTTACGGGGCGTCGGGCAAGCAGCGCCCAGCAGCGGGAGGAGTATCGTCGGTAGCCTCGGGAGGAGCAGGATTCGGGGGAGGAGCGAGCAAGCATTCGTCAGAGGATCCGTGGATTTGACAATTACTGAAACATGGCGTTTGGCACAATGACGTCTTTGCTTGGCATGATCCCGCTGCTGGCGATCGGCATGAATTTCTATCGCTATCAAAGCGTCGATCCCGAGAACAAGGTCCAGGAGCCAACCGTCGTAAGTATATATGTATAGGTATATGTATAGGAGAGAGAATATGTACAAGAGAGAAAAAATAAGTAATAAGAGAGAGAACATAAGTAATTAGAGAGAACATAATTAGAGAAATAACATAAGTAATAAGAGAGAGAGAACATAAGTGATAAGAGAGAGGACATAGGTAATTAGAGAGAGAACATAAGTAATAAGAGAGAGAACATAATAATAAGAGAGAGAGAACATAATGAGCACAACCATGGTGGAATTATACAAGGTGAGGACAAGGCTCGCTCGTAGGGTAACACGAAAAGGGAAACGAAACAACAAACACATAAGAGCGACATTGCTTAGGGTAACAACCGAGAGAGCGCTATAGGCTCTTGTCCTCACCTTGTATAATTCCACCATGAGCACAACGCTCATCCATTTTTTGGCCCTAGAGCGCTCTCTCTCGCTCCATATCTCTCTAGCCCTCTGTATATAGATCTCTTTTGGCATTCCCAGTCTAAAGTTGAATGCAAACTAAACCACGTATGGCGTTATGCATCTTGTTCGTTAAATTGCCTTTCATACAACTCCTTCCCATCAAAAGTAACAACCTCAATATTTATCCTTTCCCCATTTACCTTCCAGATACGTCGTCAGTATGACTTCGTGGTGATTGGTGGCGGCTCCGCGGGCGCCGTGGTGGCCAATCGCCTTAGCGAGATCCGCAACTGGACCGTCCTGCTCCTGGAGGCCGGCGGCGACGAAACGGAGATCTCCGATGTGCCAGCCCTGGCCGGTTATCTGCAGCTCACGGAGCTGGACTGGAAGTACCAGACGACGCCCTCGTCGACGCGTCAATACTGTCAGGCGATGAAGGGCGATCGGTGCTTCTGGCCCAGGGGCAAGGTCCTCGGCGGCAGCTCCGTCCTCAATGCCATGGTCTATGTGCGCGGCTCCAAGAACGACTACAACCACTGGGCGTCGCTGGGCAATCCCGGCTGGGACTACGACAACATGCTCAAGTACTTTCTCAAATCGGAGGACGTGCGCAATCCCTATCTGGCCAAGACGCCCTACCACGAGACCGGCGGCTATCTAACCGTCCAGGAGGCACCTTGGCGAACGCCGCTCTCCATTGCCTTCCTGCAGGCCGGCATGGAGATGGGCTACGAGAATCGGGACATCAATGGGGCCCAGCAGACGGGCTTCATGCTCACCCAGAGTACGATCCGGCGGGGTGCCCGCTGTTCCACGGGCAAGGCCTTCATACGGCCAGTGAGGGCGCGCCAGAACCTGGACGTACTGCTCCATGCGGAGGCCACCAGGATACTGTTCGACAAGCAGAAGCGTGCCATCGGTGTGGAGTACCAGCGCGGTGGCCGGAAGCAGTTAGTCTTTGTCCGGCGGGAGGTGATCGCCAGCGCCGGGGCTTTGAATACACCCAAGCTGCTGATGCTGTCGGGTGTGGGGCCAGCGGAGCATCTGCAGGAGCATAACATACCGGTGATATCGGATCTACCGGTGGGCAATAATATGCAGGATCATGTGGGACTCGGCGGGCTCACCTTCGTGGTGGATGCACCCCTGACCGTGACCCGGAGTCGCTTCCAAACCATCCCAGTTTCCATGGAGTACATACTGCGTGAACGAGGCCCCATGACCTTCTCGGGGGTGGAGGGTGTGGCCTTTTTGAATACCAAATACCAGGATCCCGCCGTCGACTGGCCCGACGTGCAGTTCCACTTCTGTCCCAGTTCCATCAACTCGGACGGCGGTGAGCAGATCCGCAAGATATTGAATCTGCGGGATGGCTTCTACAACACCGTCTATAAGCCACTGCAGCACAGCGAGACCTGGTCCATATTGCCCCTCCTGCTACGGCCCAAGAGCTCTGGTTGGGTGCGTTTGAATTCGAGGAATCCGCAACAGCCACCGAAGATCATACCCAATTACTTTGCCCACCAGGAGGATATCGATGTCCTTGTGGAGGGCATTAAGCTGGCGATTAATGTCTCGAATACCCAGGCCTTTCAGCGATTTGGATCGCGACTTCATAATATCCCTCTGCCTGGCTGCCGACATTTACCCTTCCAGTCGGATGAGTATTGGGCCTGCTGCATCAAGGAGTTCACCTTCACCATCTACCATCCGGCTGGCACTTGCCGGATGGGTCCCAGTTGGGATGTCACCGCCGTTGTGGATCCCCGGCTAAGGGTCTATGGCGTCTCGGGTGTCCGGGTGGTGGATGCCAGCATAATGCCAACGATTGTCAATGGGAATCCCAATGCGCCGGTGATAGCCATCGGGGAGAAGGCCTCGGATCTGATCAAGGAGGACTGGGGGGCGCGGAGGAGCCAGTCATAGGAGGTCCCTAATTATGATATATGTTTCAACTAGTCAATTGTGTGGATTAACTGATGTAATATTATCGCTATGAGTTCTTGTTTTGTTGTGTCCTCGATTCCTCGTTATGTTTTCATTTAAATTTTTTAATTTAGGCTTAACTATTGTTACTTTTACTGTTATACTTTTTTTTTGTTATTTTATCAAGCATTTTATTAAATATTTATGTATTTATGTAAAATCATTGTTGTGGTATTTGTGTTTGTTTTTTTAACCATCAACCTGAATTAAAAAGGGCTGACAATTTTATTGTTTAGATATTGTAGCTAAATTTAACGCAGAAATCAATATATGAATCGATAACATTAGGATATAAGTACCATAAATCGATATTCAACTTGATATATCAGGTTAAAATAACCATAATAAAATTAAAATATATTTAGGAACATTTTCTCGGATACATTTTTTATCAGAATGAGATTTATCGACTTTATCGATATTATTCGATATTTAAGAATGCAATATATCAACATTTCCATTATTTTTCATATGATAGTCGACAAGAATAACGAGTAGAAACCTTCAAAGAAATTTAAGAAAACTTCTCTGATAATTTCTCATAAATACTGAGATTTATCGATTAAATCGATATTTAAAAATTCGATATGCCAAAAAGTAGTATATTTTTCATATGAACTTGTTTGCGATATTTTAGTCAATATAATATAGCGTATTATTCCAATCAATATATAAATGTAGCCTCGATTTCATTAGATAATGCCAGTCGGCTACTTAATATTATATAAATACATATTAACAGAGAATATTATCACGTTTTGTTAATATTTCTCTGTTTATGTACAAAAAGATTATTGGCTCTTTATTATTGGGTAATTTAACAGATTTTACACGTTACACATGTCGGCTACTTGATATACATAACATTAACCTGTACAACTACATTCTTTTAATGATATATATTTAAATATTCATTTGTTTCTGTATTTAACTACCTTTTTTTATAAGAACTTGAATATTGAGTTTATAGATTTATAAATATTTTAGCTTATTTAACTGCTTTTACAGCCGTAACACGTGTCGGCTACTTGATATTTAGAGCATTAACCCGTAGCATTATGTATTTTTTAATGATTTATCATGTTCTATGTTTTTATACACATATATATTCCAAAATCTTTAATATATAACTCCAATTAGTATAAATATCATTTCATTTAGCCAATGTTACTTGTTTTTTACCTACTATCTACATGTTAAACCTATGCAAAGACTTTCTCAGACTTTGATGAATATTTTACGCAGCGCCTTTTGCTTATGCAACACCTTTTTTTAGTTGCAAAATATATACAATTATTATTTATATTATTATTATATTAAAAAGCCAAACGAATTTTCTTATCCTTTAAGAAAATTTTCAGAAATTTGCATATATATTTTTTACCTCTTTTAAATAATTTATTTAGCGAATACAATCACCAATTACTGTTACTCGGGTTACTTTGGGGCCCAAGTTGCGAACCGCAGTGAAAGTGCAGTCACGAAATTCGCGTTTTCAATTTGATTTTGATTCGATTTTGCCTCTAAACGCTGGGCGTTATGAGGTCCCGCCCCTTTTGGCCAGCTCGCTGGTCAACCTGGTCACCGCCCACTCAGCTAGCTTTTGAGTATAATCAAAAATTCGCCCCGAAAACTCTGAATTTATGATCGGTCGTTTCCGTGTTTTCACTTCTTTTTTTGTCGAGTATTTCTGAAGAGAAGGCGTGGCTTCCGTGTTTTGTTTGGCTTTCGTTGAGGCTTTCAAGTGTGCCAAGGTTACCGATATATACAAAAAAAAAAATGCTGTGGCTGTGGCTGTGGCAAATTGGCACGTTTTATTTCGTAGGTGTCAGTTTCCAGAAAGTTTGGGCAACAGTCGCCTGTCGACAATTATCGCCTGCCAGCTAAAAGCGGACAATTGCGAATTTCGCATGCTACTCCCCAAAAGAAAAAAAGAAGCCCATAGCAAGTGGTATTAGTATTGCCACAAAAAAAAAAAACAAAATAATAATAATAACAAAGAGCTGGGACTATAAACCACCCAAGGCGATATGCCCAGACTTCTTACATAAGTCGGCCCTTTCTGGGGCACGGAGGGGGAAATAACTAATAAATAAATGCAAACAAAAGCCCGGCCAAATATTTGATTTGATTTTAACGAAACGACAAGTCATATAGCGAAGACCGCATACAAATGGAAAGTGTTATGCCGTAGCGGGGAGAGATGATGATGACACACTCCGACATTATAGGACGGCCGGCGCGCTATATTACAAAGATCGGTGGTGGACGTGAGGCACATATAGTATCTGTGTCTGTGGTCAGTGAGACACGAAATTGGGTCATTAAACCGCCGAGAGTTCGTTCGTTCGATCGCTCGATCGCTCGCTCGCTGAGGCCTCTTCAAAGCAAAGATGATGAGATGAAGTAACATAGGAAATGCATATAGCGGATTTATGGATACAGTGGTGGGTGGGGATGCGGTGTATTCGGTAGAAGATACATCCAATATAAGCATTTGATTGAAGTGATGATGGGGAAATCATTGAAATACTTCATAATGGATAAATAATAGCTTATGATCTTGAAATTGGTCAAGTGCGGTGTGCTTTTGTGGAACTAAATATCAGTTTCAAGTGGGAGAAGTAAAGTTAAGTCTTTGGATATAATTAAAATTTAGCAAACAAAAATAATAATAATAACGAAATTTATGTAATGAACAAAATTAACAAAATATACAAAATATTCGAAAATGAACAAGATGAACAAAATGAACAAAATGAACAAGATGAACAAAATGAATAAGATGAGCAGATGAACAAAATGAGCAAGATGAACAATCTAAAGAAAATGATTAACGAATTAATAAATTAAGAAATAAGAATTAAGAAATTCCCCAAAGTAATGAAATCAAGTAAGTTATATAATTACCCAATAAGAATAAAAATAAATCAAATGAACTTTTCCAAAATAAATGTATAACACAAATTAATAAATATGTAATAAATGTTTAGCTCATTAATCACTAGATTATCAAAATGCCCAACTCTATATAAATTTATTCAGTCAAAAATAACTCAAATGAACCACTTGAGTCACTCAACTGTAATCTTTCCGTATAGGGAAATGAATTATAATAAATGTGAAGAGGAATCTGCATTCCTTCAGTGGCCCAACCCCTTTGCCTTATATTTTATTTTCTCTACTTCTTCGTTTATTTACCCCACCCTTTTCTCAATTTTTTCTCTCCTTTTCTCTCTATTTTTTCTCTATTTTTCCCCTACTCCTTCTCCTCTCCCACATATTTGCTTCAGCTTCTTTTGCCCAACAGTGCAAACAAAGGGACGTGATGTCGAACACACGCGACATATGGCACAAGAAACGCTAACAGAGAAGAAAACACAAATCCAGGCCTAACTTTACCTTATAATTTTTTCTTGTATTTTTTTTTGTTGGGATTGAATAATCTCTGTTTAATTTCGGTCAATTATGCCGTGCCTCAGCCGCAGTCGCAGTCCAAGTTGCAATTGCAACGAGGCCCAACCGAAACTGAGGCCAAACTCGAACTCAAACCCGAATCCGAATCCGAAATCGTTCAAGGCATGTAATTTCAATTGCAAACTGGAAACATTTTCGGCGGGGGAATCTCGAGGAGAGCGGGATGCATGAGAGCATTGTTAAAAAAAATAAAAAAAAGAGATATGTATATACACCGCTTATGTCATAGATGGCAAGGTGTTAGGTGCCGCGCCTCACGTAGGCAATCACCGAAAAAAAAAAAAAAAATCCAAATCAAACCGCAAACAAGCCGGGAGCCCAGGTTATCTGGAGTTGAAGTCACTTGCCGCCCTTTTAATTTAAGCGGTTATATGGCAGAGCCTTTCTCTCTCGCTCTCTCTCTCTCTCTAACTCTATGCCTTTCTCTCTAAATTCTTTTCTCTCTCTTTTACTCTATATCTCCCTCTCATTCTGATACCCAAAATCAGCTTAAATTGACTCTTGAGGAGTCAGTGAGTTTAGAGAAAGTGGCAATACCCTTTTTCAAAAAAGGGCATGAGCTCCTAAGCAAGACTAGAAAATGACTCTTAACTTCAATAGAGTAATATTTAAAACATTAGCATATTATAATATTAATTGTATTAAAGATAGTTTTTAACAATAAATTCATAGAGAAGAAATCATGAATAAAACGTGTTCTAAATGGGAAAAATGTACTTGAAATTTAACAAATTTTTTCGGGTTATTATAATATCAGTCAGAAGCTCAGAACAATGTGAAGGAGTCATTTCCGACCCTATAAATTCTATATATTCTTGATCAGCATTAACAGCCGAATCGATCTAGTCATGTTTGGTAGAATACAAAAATTTAACATTTTTTTAAACATTTTTAATTGGTTAAATTCTTAAAATTGTAAAAAAAATATGCAAAACAAAAATAATTTTAAAATAACATGCAATTCAGTATGCAGATTATTTAGCCTTATAAAAAACTAACTCAGAACAATTTTCTGTATTAGAAATAATGTATTTTTATCTTAGTTATTATATTTTTATACCCTTGCAGGGTATTATAATTTTAGTCAGAAGTTTGCAACGCA
>JAEIHY010019603.1:0-16118 GCA_018904565.1 Drosophila tsacasi
TATATTATACCCTCGTGCGTGGCCTTTTTCCATGTCGCTTGCATAATCAGTAATTTGATTAAGTAAATGATTAAATAAAAGTGATGGATTGGCACTGCCTGGAACTACATACACACACACACACACACTGGCCAGGCCACAAACACCTTTTTTTGGTTGCGGTGAAAAAAAAAACCCCATTAATTTCTCTTTCTGTTCGCTTCTTGTTTTATCTCCTCTGCACATTGATTAATTCGATTGCTGATTCAATTAATTTCGCTCGTCACGGGCACACCGTGCGTATGCGTAATGCGGTTATTCTGCGCCAGAGATGCGAGATTCGGCAGAAAGTACCTTTCAAATGGAAACTTTGGCGGCGAAACAACGCCTAATGATGTGCTAATTAGATGCCTGCAACAAAATATGAAATATAGTCTCCAAGTGCATGTACATAAATACCCCGATGTTTATGGCCATAAATCAAGTATACGCCAAGGAGTCCATAAATGAGGGAAATATATATACATATGTGTTTGCAAGGAATGAATTCTAAAGTTCATTTCGATCTTAAAATAATTGTGAGCTCGGCTATCGCATTGCATTTGCATTTTCCAAATGTCTGCACTCATTAATTAATTAATTAACTCCTGACAGGCATCAGTTTTATTCCGGCATCTGTAAATGGCAGGACATCTCAAAGATGGACCTGTCAGAGGCCGAATGTTATGTGTCAATTGCGAGGGAAACTCAGTAATGAAAACCAAATTCAATTTTCTTGCACAAAAGAGACACTTATTCTAATATGTAAATCTGTAGTTACTTACCTCACAATCCTCGTTTCTGGGCACAAAGCAGTTGACCTGAAATTGAATGCAAATAATAAAATCAACGAGAAATTAAAGGAAAATACTTTGCATTTCACTTTCTACGAAATCTAAGTGCTGTTTTAATATATTTAAATATTAAAATCGCTGCCCAGCCTTAACTCAGTTTCTATTTGCTTGTTTTGTGGAAGTCCCTTGGCCTGCCTGAATTTCCCTTGGTTTCCACCTAGGACAAACCGCAACGCTTTCCCGGACTGAATCTAAAAACCAACCTGTTGCCATCAGCGTAACCACACGGCACAGGATGCAGCAGGCTCAGCACCCAAAGGACCCTGGGATCTCGGGGCTTCCTGTCCCGGAATCCCTTCGCCTTTTCCGCGCTGCTCTCCCCCCACTGCCTTCCGGGACATTGTTTCATCAAAAGGAAATGCGGTGAAAGCGAGCCAGTTTTTCACTTGGCTGATGTTTTCTTTTCATTGGCCTTTGGTGAGCCGTGCCATAATTGCTACTTGGCGTCTCTTCAAGGATATGTGCGGCACTGAAGGATGATTGCTTAAAGTTTTGCTTTTAAATTAAATTTTAAGGGGGTTCTGAGAAGAATATGCGTGAAATACTTAAATATTTGTCAAGAAATAACATTAAAAATAATACTTATGCAAATTTCCTTAAAACTCTTCGATTTCTTTCATGAATTAGCCCTAATTTTCCCTGTGCACCTGAGCGTCATAATTGTGTGCCAAAAAAGAACCCAAGTGAGCCGCATTTCCTGGTATTTATTTTTGAGGAGCACATGTCCTGACCCCACACCCCACACCTCGCACCTCGACTTTGATGTCAATGAACCTGGAAGGTTTTTGGTTTCGGGAATTAAGGATCCGGGATCCAGAAGCCCAGGACCTAGGAGTCAGAGCCTCTCTATGACAGCATCGTCGTTGTGTTTACCCAGAAACTCGCACGCGCTGCTCAGTTTTTTGGCGACACTAAATCCAAATTCAATATGTTGTCGGTTTAACATATTTCATCTTTGGCCAGCCTCGTTTGCATAGTCCTGCGTGTCCTTGTGTGAGTTTGAGTGTGAGTGTGAGTGAGAGTCGAAGTGGGAGTGTGAGTGTAGGCAAACAACGTGTTGTGCCAATATTGACAGGGCCCACAGGCTCTTCTTCCTGCCCATCGGTATAAAAAAAGAAAACACCAAAATACCAAGGCACACGCACACTCCCCAAAAAAAGAGAAAGAATAGAGAGAAAACTATACCCATGGCAAAATAAATTATTGAAATTACATATTGCCTTTCGGTTCGGTGTTTGCCGAGGAATTAAATTTGGGCGATTATATTACCCAAGGCCAGGCCCCGGCCAGGGTCTAGTGTTACCCCGGACATTGATTGGTAATGAGATCACAAACTTGATTTTGATTGAGTTCTTTGGGTTTGTCTCTTTTCGGCTTGAGTTTTGGATTGTCGGGGCCGCCATTTTAAATTGAATAAATTAGTGGTTGACATAGGGGAAAAACCACGCAGAATGGAAAATGTTAAATACCTAAGCTGTCCATCTGTTGTGAGAGAACAACTCTGCCAGGGGGAACTTGTTTACGCAAAAGTTAAAATTAACATGAGGCGAATACCTAAAAGTTACTCAACTTCAGGGGCTTCCTTTTAATAATAGGAATTTCTTGAGTTTAGCATACATTTTATATATTTTCCTGTACATAAATTACTAATCTTCCTTTACATAACTGAAAGAAATAGATAAAAAGAATATAAATTAATAACTTAAACACTAATAAATTCTCCGAGGCATAATTCAGCCTCAAAAGCTTTTAAAAATCTCACCCATCTTCCAGTGAGATTACTTCATAGATAATAGTGGAATAACTCTTCGAAAAATCCCCCTGGAAAACCCCCCACAATAAACTCTACCTAAACACTCAATCTCGGAAAACCCAAGGAAAATACTCCGAAAAGAAAAACAAGGCTAAAGCTAAGGCAAAGACAAACTTTAGGTTGTAAAGCATTTAAAAAATTAATTGTAACCTTTTTTCCTCGCCGGTCTTGCCGGGGTCAGCGATGCTTGATAAACCTTTCACCGGCACTCATAAACAACCGGGGCAAGGAGTCATTAAAATCATGATTAGCAGGAGCCACAGGTGCCATTAAGTGGGGGGAAAAGTCGGCGGGAAAACCCTGGCAAAAGCCACGGGATCACAGGGAGCTTTGTTTGCTTGCCGCTCGACTGCGTATAAATTTTGGCAGCGGACAAAAAATCAGAAAAAATGCCAAAAAGGAAAGTGGCCAACGGCAAATGGCAAATAAGCCCACTGACCGACCGCACAGAGGGCTCTTAATGTTTTTCTTTCAATAATTTGCGCATGAAGCCGGAGTCCACTGTCCGGTGTCCGTTGTCCGTTGTTCGGGCCACAAAAAAGGGTTTTGGCCCATTGGCTTCCCGACATTGCACTTTGGCCCGATTTGTTCTCCTCTTTTTCCTTTGTAACAAACAGCATTTGGTCTTTGTTTTGTCCGCAGGTCAAGACTCAAAAGGTTTTCCATGTCATATACAGAACATATATACTCGTACAGTATATATATATATATTTAACCGGAGGGAGCCCACACCATATGCGGTGTGTCAGCGGCTGATAAGCCCCGCTTTTTGGGTGCAGCATCAGTGAAAATCGATTTTATGTCGGCTTAATTATGTGGAAAAAATGCTCATGCTCCTTAAATATATAATTAACAAAGGAGCCAGCGACCCTGCCCGCCGGCAGTTTGGTTTCGATGACAGCATTTGCCTTGGTCAAATACGCCATTAAAATGTTTTTTAAATTAATTTTAAGCCTAGGGCTTAAGCTCTTTTAAGCTCATGGAAATTGTTAAATATTATTGGTTGTGCGTTGAGTGGCAGTTGGAGTTCACTTTTTGTAGTATAAACATTTATATATTTTGATTTAGTTTTGCTAAGAAAAACGTTAATAATAATTTTACAAAAATGGGCCAAAAATTAGAAGTCGAGTTTTAAATGCAGAAATGTTTGCCTGAAAGAACCAAGAAGAAAATCGAGAGTGAAATCGATTGTTCAAGCCAAGCTATGATCAAACAACCACTAAAGGAGTTGGCAATTTGTAATCCCAACATTTTTGCTGCTTTAGATAATTAAATTTATGTTTATTCCTAGAAAACACCTCTTCTGCAGCTGCAGTTTTTAATTACATTCCCTGATCGAGTACCAAAGTCACTAATTAAGTGCTTGACATTACATTTGATTTATTTTTTTGGCTGTGAGCCAGCTCTCTTCATTAAAGCCAATGAGTGGGTGCAGCAATGTGCGAATGGCTAATGGCAGTCGAAAGCGCTGCCAGCATTTTGCTGGCAAGTCAAATGAATTCATTGTCAGTGCAGCAATTTTCCAATCTTCCCTGGCTTTTCGCGGCTCCTCCTGCCCCTCTGCCTAATCGCATTCCCCGGCTAAGTGCATTAGATATAATTTTAATAGGTTTCCGACTCCGGCGCGGAGTCTGCGTCTCTGATAATTGCCAGTTGTCCGACTTAAAAATCGATGCGAGAAAAGTGGAAAATGGCTCAGGAAAATACCGGAGCATCCTGTCACATGAAAAGCGTACTTTGGACAGTTACCAAAGCGACAAAGAAGTCTAGAGAGTGTCATAAGCAATGAATTTGGGACACACACAGAACACTCTCATGCACTTGGGTTTATATTTATTTATTTATTTCTTTAGATAAATAAATCATATTTAAATATAAACTGAATATATGTCTTTACATTTTAAACTAATTTTAGAACACTATGGGTTTGGTTTTATACATTACTTTTGGCAGTTTATCTTACAATAAAGTTTTTGTTGGCTCTTTAACAACATAAATATTTAACTTGCAAATTTTACATTTCTCTTAAAAAAATCAAAGATTTTATTGTTCAAAATTCTATAAAATACGTTGTGTGCATTTACTGTGTCCTGTCTGTTTCTTATCTTTGTTTTTCAGTTTTTCTTCTCTCATGAGAAGACTTCCTGTTGCCGAAGGACTCAAGCTCAGAACTCAAAGTAAAGTCAAGGCAAAGTGCAAGTTTACTGCCTGACAAGTTTTCAAGTTAAAGTTTTCTAGTCTTTATGCTTTTTTCATATCAATTTTTGTGCTTCACTTTTATAGTTTATTTTTCTCCTTTTGGTTTCTCATTTTATTCAATTTTAAGCTGTTTTTGCACAAACTTTGACCCTGATGGCTGCTTAAAAATATTTTAATCTTTCAACTTAAGTCAAAGAAGAAAATTCTGCAATGGAAATCAGTTTGCTAGCTGGAGGAAAATCGCTGAAACTATTGTGTTTCGCCAGAGATTTTATCATAATCTATGGCATTAATTCCATCTGATTTGCAGGACCTGCAGGACACTCGTGATAAATGGCCGGAGATTCATTTGCCGGCGATGGAAAAAAGGGAAAACATTGTGTTTGATTTCATTTTCACATTAGGAATTTTCGGGGAACTGGCGCTTGTTTATGCCGCCGAGGGCCCAGCGATAAATATTTGCCATTGTTTGGCTGTCAGTTCGGATTGCGGCAACAATTTCCCAAGTTTTCTCCCCCAGTTTTGTTCGCTTTCTTGTATTTTAGGCGTAAAACAAAGACTTTATTTACCTGAATAAATTCTTGGCGTTCCGGCAATTTGTTTTTTAATTATCGGTCACACAGCACAGAAACAAAAATGTTGAAAAAAATGTTTGGTTTTATCTTGTTTTCTTTTATTCGAATTTTTCGTTTGTTGTTTTTAGGTCAGTGTTTGGCTCATGTTTTTTTTTATTTATTTTCTTGCAGTATTTTTCTTCTATTTATTTTGCTTTCAAAAACGTTTTTCAGTTAGCCGGAATTTGGTTTCTCGATTGTGAACTCTCGATTCTCGGTTTCAGTTTCGATTTTGGTTTCAGTTTCGGTCTCTGCTCTTTTCCAGGGCTGTGTGTTCGCCTTAAAAAACCCGCAACGACTGAATCAAAACAAACAAATTTCTTTGGTTTTATTCGAAAAAGTTGCCTCTGCCTGATGTTGGCGGATATTTCGGCAGTGGCAGTGGCCGTGGCGGCGCTTCGTTTCGTCGCTCGGCCGCGGCCTCGGGTGGCTCGGGGAGACACCGTGGAGTCCGGACTCCGGAGTGTTCCCAGCTGGCGCCGTTATCCGGCCGCCCGCTATCCGTACGCCCTATCGCCGCTTTATCCGGCCCTTGCCCCAGCCTTTGCACACAATTTCCACTTTTTATCCGTGCGTCTGCGCTTTTCCTTAGCCTCGGCGCTTGTTGTTTACATGGCCCCTGCTTGACTTTTCCCGTGTTGATACTGTGTAACGGAGCTGGCTGGGTGGGATCGTCTTTGATGCGGGTGAGCACGTGCTTTTGGCAAAGCGTTACCGAAGTAACTTCTCAGTTGGATCCGCTCTCTCTCTCACAGTTGGTTCTCTCAAGAGCTCACTGGTTTGCTGGTAAGATCTTGTACTCTCCCTTTCTCTTTCGAGCAAGTAGTGCGTTGCGCCCAAAATGTGAGTCTCATTTAATCTCAAAGCACTCCATCTGTGGATGTAAATAAGATTCTCCTTAGATTAACATTAACCTCAAAATACTCCAGATCTTTGGGTGCAATTGAGTGCACAACAGAAAATTAAATGATGAGAGGGAGAGACACTCTTTTCAGGCAGAGAAGTTGAGCCAAATTTACAAGCTCTCTCTGAGCTGTTAGAACTAAAAGAAGGCCTGGGTAACATATTATTTATTAAATTTCATCTACTGCTGCAGCAAGAACAACTCAAAGAGTGAGTTTCTCTTTAGATTAATCTCTAAATATAATTGAGTGCAATCAAAAGAGAAATTATTGATAAATGCTTACATAAAGGGAGAGTATCTCTTCTTGCAATGAAGTTAAGTTAAGTTGAGTTTCCTGGTCAAGTAGAAGAGCGAAAAAGCTCCCTCTCTCTCTGAGCTGTTAGAACTAAGAGAAGGAGGGATTTACAATTCTTACAAGTCACTTATGGAATTTTGAACTACATACATACTATATAAGCCTTTTGTTCTTTTGTTGTTCTTCCTTTAATTCTGCATTATTTTTTAATATTATTATTTATTATTATTGTTACTTATTTTATATATATTATATATATTTTTTTTTTCTTACCTTTTTCGTAAATTTGTATTATTAAAATCATGCTACTAGCATACAGGGTATTGCACGGTCATCTCCCCCTCTCCTTTGTTATTCCTTCTTGCTGTGGCTTTTGTCTCTGGGCGGCATTGTTGCTTTTGTTTAAGCGTTTTTTAATCTCTTAGCGCCGCGCTTTGTTTTCATCCACGACGACGACGACGAGGAGGCACTGCTCTCAGCTGTTCGCGAAAGTTTCATCCCAGCAAGGTGTTTGACACTTGGCCACAACACTTACTTCGCCAGGACACCCATGCCCAGTCCCAGTCCCAGTCCCAGGTCCTAGTCCCAGTCACAGCCACAAGCACAGCCCACATGCACAGCCACATCCACATCCACAAGGGCAACCAGATTTAACCGCATCTTCGTCCTCGGAGAACTTACTCAATCACCAGAGTCGGGATGCTGGGCTTCCACATAGGCAGGAAGGTGAATATCAAGTGCTCTTTTTGTGGAAAATGGAGAAAACCCTTTAAGAGGGAGTGAATTTAAGATAGCTCGAAACTCATTAAACCTATTGTTAAATATTTTATGGCAAATATCAAAGTCAGCAGCAAAAACTTACTTATTTCCTTTTAAATATATTACCTATTACCTCTAAAATATAATAAAAATATATATCAAATACATACAAGTTTCCCACCTTGCTAAATCTTTGAAAATCAAGTAATTATTTAATTAGAGTCCCTAAGAAACCCATAATCCCTGGCAAACCGTGTCACAAAGCCAACAGACCCAGCCATTCCGGGACACACTCTCGCAGGGCATCTAGAAAATTTGTTTTATGATTTAAGCTATGCGGTTGCTTTTTTATGCTTTCGATTTTACTTGCCTGGCATTTTGGTCATTGACTTTTTGGCAGCGAAAAAATGCGCCAAAATGCCAAAAGTCATTAACTTTTATGTTGGGGCGAGCGCGCGTATATGTAAGGAAAGACTGCCGTGGAAATGCAATTTCCTTATCAGTTTCATTCTGAGACAGAGACCGCTTTTTAATTCCCCCGCTCGGTTATTCTCTGGGCGAGTTTCTATTGAACCCTGATTCGATTTGGGCCTGTGATTGATCCTTTGTTGGGTATTTTCGGCCATTGCAAAGGATAACAATTAGAGGAGCGACGAGGAGCAGAGCTGCCTCGGTTCAACGACTCTCGTCTGCCTGGAAAATTCCACTTGAGGCTGTCCCCGGCCCTTTGTGGGATTAAACAAAAGGAGAAATTGACTTCCTTGTCACATTTCCGACCTCTATCCATATTTATAACCACTCCGTCTGCCGTTGCCAGGAGAAGTCTTGAGTGTGGAGAGGAGAAGTGGAAGTAGAAGGAGCTGGAGCTGGAGCCACTCGATTAGCCCCCCGTTTTATGAGAACAATCTGGCGACTCCTGGCACCAATAAGTTCTGTTCCGTTCCCGGCTAAGTGGTCTAAGGGAAGCACTGCCAAAAAACAGGACTAACTGGGTCAGGGTCAGGGTCAGGGTCAGGGTCAGGGTCAGGGAGTTACTTTTTACACCTCACCTTTATAAAATCTTGAAATGAATACAGCAACTAATCAAGTTATAACTTCTATAACTTATCTATAAATAGTATCTTTTATTTTCTTGGCTCTTTCTGTAACCTTTTCTCTTAGTGTTTATTCCCCAACAACATATTGAACTTTCCCCACTTGAGTCGTATTAATCAAATCGAAAAACTAAAGCCTTTCAAGCTGAGTTTTACTTTTGTCTTCCCCTTAACCCTCAATCCAAACGAATGTGTATACAAATACGGCTTACTTTATGTCCCCCAAAAAATTCCCGGACACGTTTGCCTGTCACCTTGGCGTTTCTCACAGATTTTGTCCCCGGGCACAGACTCCCCCACACACACAGAGGCTTTGATATGCAAAGTTGCAGTTTCTGTTGAATTCTGCGTGTTGCAGCTGCATTCACTGCTGGCATTATAATTGCATTTCTGCACTGCTGCCTGGGGCAGGCAGATACGGATACGGTACGGATCTGCGTAGGAGCAGTCCGAAGTCGCCTCGCATCAGTATTTCGGTCAGGAAGTCGTCGGTCCTGCCAGGACAAACGGAACGGAAAGATGAAGGAGCCGCAAACTCACCAGAATGAGGACTCAAAAAATGTGAGCACAAAGAGACCGAGCCAGCGTTTGCTGAGGGATATCGAAGAGGGGAATGCTAACATTTGAATAGTAAATGAAAGCAGAGTGCTTATTTTATAATTCATTTGAGCATTTAAATACATTATGAATACATTGTTGAATGTATTTAAGGTTTAGCTGGTTCTATTTAAATAATTCAAGTATAATAACAAGCCCTTTTTTAATAATATCTACCAGTTTATACCTCTTCATTTTCAAAACATAGAAACCCCACTCAATACTTATAAATTTCTTCCGAAAGAGGACCCAAAAACACCTTCTAAACATGCACCCATTATACCCTCACTCCCCACAAGTACAGGGAAGCAAGTGCAAGGCGCTTTGAATTCAATTTCATAGAATTTGGTCAGCACAATTCCGGCACAAAGGCTCTAAGTGATTGATATGCCTGGGGGACAGGACTGCGCCTGCAGTGCATGTCTCCGGAAGAGACCAGCTGGGAGTGCGGCCAAGGGTCGTCCGGCGGGTCCTGCGACGGGGTCTCAATTATGGCAGAGGTGTTGCTGTCACTGCACAAGGCCAGGATAATCCGATTGGAAACTGTACGCACAGTCGAACGGACTTAAATCGCATCGGGGAGTGCCGCAATTTGCATTGTTCGGCAAGTGGGAATCGAAATCGGAATCGAAATCGGAATCGAAATGCTTTCCTGCCAAATCCGATGTCAAGTGGGGAATCTCCTTAAATCACTTGCTGCAACACCTTAATCCCATGAGCATGTCGCTCCTTTTCGCTTTTCAAATTGATTTTGTTCGCTGTTGTTATGACCGATTAATTTGTACTGGGAATATCCCTGATTTTCATTAAATATTCCCATTATCCTCCGCTCAATTATCGGACATATCCGCTTATTTATTACAATGCCAGTTGAAAGTACTGTTTTTTATGAATCGCAGCCCCGACGAAGGCATCAATATCCGCAGCAGCTTTACTATTTAAATATATATTGGCAAGCTCATTGCCATTTAAAGTTTAATTAACTGTGTTAAGCTGAATATTGTAAAACAAATTAAAAACAATCAAGTTCAATCAGTAATGACCTTTAATTTATGTCAGAGTGAGGCTTTTCCTGCACATCGATATCGTTTTGAGCCCGAATAAGCCCAAATTTATTATTGTTTCTGATAACAGTTTGTATATATCATAAGAGAATTAATTCATGTTCTTTATGTTTTCAAGGTAACACGATTTTAACTCAACAAATTAATACAAATCATAAACCTTTCTCTCAATTTAATAACCATCGATAGCAATACTTTTGATCTTATTTTCCATCCATTCCATTGAATTCTGTATTTTTTGGACAGGACACATGCAGGATGATATCTCAATGCTGCTTGTCGGCGAATCCTTTGAGCTGCCCTCTGCATTGGCGGGACTTCTCGTTTCCGGCTTGCTGCCAGCCCTCGTCATCTTGACTTTGTCATTCAAATTTCGGCTGCTATTAAAAGGAGCTCAAAAATCCATCCATCCATCTATCCTTCCATCCATCCATCTATCCATCCGGCGTGTGTGTGCGTCATCGGTCTATGGGATGTCCTACACGTTCTATATTTACCTGTTTTCAATCATTTCTCCACTGTTGTTACTTTTAGGCAATCGGATGGATGAGAAGCAGGGGAAGCAGGGGCAGGCAGCCACTCCTTTGACTTGCCTCTTTTCCACTTTGACCAAGGCGAGTCCTTAGATTTCTTCTTTCAAGTTAGATGGGGGTTTTTATACGACTGAAATCGTTATGTTTGCAATCCAGTTGATTACCTTAGTACCTTTATGTATAGTTACTTTAAATACTCTTATTGAAAACACTATTTACATATATTTTAGGTAGAGTTCTGAAGACTTCTTGGTTTATCAAATAACAAACTTAAAACACAACAACTTGTAGTTAAGTATCTCAAGTATTCTGTTCAAGATTCCCTAGAGGGTATTTTAACCCTCGATTATTTCCGTTCCCTATTTTACCCACAGTCATTTCCCCCCAACAACATTTCGATTCGCAGCTGCGGGGTTAAAGACGGAAGTGGCAAAATATCTGCTCACAATGCGTGTATTTGTCGTATTGGTATTTCTTTGACAACCAACAAACAAGCTCCCTGTGTGTCCTGTGTGTCCTGTGTGGAGTGTGTGTTTGTGTGTGCACCACCACCCCCACCCACACACATACCTTCCCCTGGGGGCATTTTCAAGGTGTACGCGTTTCTATGTGCGTAACAAATTGAATTCAACATATTTGCTTTAAATGCCTTTTTATCCCCTTTCGATATGCTACCCATTGCTGGGATTTTCAATCTTCGATGATTTTCGGTTCTTTAAACCATTAAATTATATATAATTATATTATTTTGTGGTTTATTGTTAAGCATGGAAGTATACCTTAGCTAATTTTTAATTATATATAACTATATAGAGTAATGATTTATGTTTTTCGATTTTTATTTATAATACCTACTGATTTTCAGTTAGTTGGAATATTTCCTATTTGTTCCTTTAAAGCTGGAATAATCTAATATGAAAATAGATATTTTATCGACAAATTTATATTTTTATATTTATTTTGTTGTATTTTATAAAACACTATCTCTTTATTTGCCATTCTTAGATAGCATTACTAAGGGCAATACCATAATATGAAGCTTTAATTAATTATTAAAACATTATAATAAGTATACGTATATGTTTACCTTAAATTGCATTTTTTGCTTTACCAGCGATAAATGCATTTCCCTAATATAAATATATAAATTATATATTTTTTTAAAACAACATAAAGCCTATATTATTTTTTTTTAATTAAAACGCTGTGGTAACCACAACGCATATGACTCGAAATTGCCTATCCTGCTACCCCATCGGTAAGTGGATCTTCCTACTGGTGCAATTGATAGTTTTCATAATTTATGTTTAAATATTACATATATAATGTGTATATATTTATAGACCTTTTAAAAGTACACTGAGCTCGTTAATAATCAATCTTTCAAATTCTTTAAGGATTGAGTTTTCAATAAACTAAATTTTCTTATCGATAGATTATTAATACCTAATACAGGGTATTTCAGTTTCCATACTCTATACCACTCAACCCGAAACCTTACCTGCCTTATCTTTGTCGCCTCGTTTGTTCATTTGCATAGGCGACATGCCTCGACTATATATGTATGTATGTACTATATGAATCAACCGATAGGCAAGGCGAGAGGGTTATCGAGGCACATAGGCGCAGGCAGGAGGGGGGCTAGATTAGCGCTTAAATCATGATTACCGCAGTGGCACTGGCAGTGGCAGTAATTAGGAGACACTAACCGCAGGGCGCCAAGGCGGGGGTTATAAATACCCTCAAGACGGCAGACACAAGTGGTGGGAAGGGGGAGTGGGGAAGTGAACGATGCCAGCAATTTGCTATTACTTATCTCGGTTATTGTTATGTGTATAGTGTGTGTGGAGTGTGCGGTATGTGTGGTGTGCGTGCCTAGGGACGGGGGACTTGTTATGCATTTGCTTATGCTGTGTGCGTGCCGATATCCCACCGAGGACCACAAGCCCGGGCTCCACATGGGACCAGCATCGCACTCCCTACACATATTATAAATATATATAAATGGCATGGAGCGAGGAAGAAATTCCCAACCGCTTTTCCACAATCCCTGGCAATTTTCTGCAGCAAAAAGATGCAACTTTGTGGCTGCTGAAATGTCAGAAATTAATGTTCAGCACAGAGTACTTGAGCAATTCACGGAACATATATACGAATTGATTTAATCAAAGCAAAAACTATCCTTTTCGCTTACCTAATTCATAAAAACTAGTTGTTACTTTAAATGGAATATTTTCGAAATGAAAAACAGTTTATGGAAAATATTTCACTGATAAGTGAATTCTCGGTAGCAAATGAAAAGTAGACCACTGCAAAGAGGATGGAGAGGATGGAACCCACAACTTTTATAATTATTCATAATTCATCAACAATTACAAACAATCCTGCACTCGCTTCTACCTCCCCCCCCCAACAGCTGCAACGGAATTACAAAAGGTTTACGCTGGACTCATGTATCCAGCAAATTAATTAGACCAACACAGAACACAGCTACAGCTCCCTGGCTCAACTTTCGTGGCCTGCGGGATCATCTCTGCCCTGCGAAAAAAAAGAGAGAAAAACTAAACCAAATAAATGCGAGCTGCTGCGATATCGTGCTGCATGGTGGACCGAGGGCCACAGGATAATTCAATAGACTGTACATAACGTATACGCCGCGTGTGCAGCGGCCGCTGGTGCTGCTGCAGACAACTATCGTCCGTCACCCACGCCTGATTTTCCACCCCCTACACATATATGTATATACATATATGTATGAAGCAAAGGGCAATTCCATTTAGATTTAGCCCCCTGCTTTTTAACAGTAGGGAGTAGTGGTTAACAGTGGTTACTATTAGGGATAAGGTTTCCAAAAAGAGCTGAAGGCACCCAAAAGACCCTCTGAAATACGAGTAACTAACGAAAATCTCTCTAGATATAATGCTTATTTTGTAACAAAATTTTTTGAATATTTTTCAAGACCCTTCTCGTTAAGTTTTAAGTATTTTCCTGCACCACTGTCTCCGCCTGCAGCCTCTCTTCAATGCTCAGCATTCACCATAAGCAGCGGTTTTTCCGTTGCGCATGGCAACTTGCAGCAAAAAGCGTCTGACAGACTAGCTGACAGATTGCCCACGCAATGGGTGAGAGGGTGGTGTCGAGGGGGGTGTTGGTGGGCCTCAAGGCCGACCACCTGCCACGGGCAACCTTTTTATAGACATCATACCCTGCTATTGGCAGGAAGCGTGGCCTAGCTAGAGACTTGCAAACAAAAAAAAGGAGGCTAAGCCCAAGCTGCGGCTACAGTTTCTGGGTTAACTTTAAATATTTATGAGATTTATTTAATATGTACGAGGTGTATGAGATTTATTTAATATTTAAGAGGTTTTTAGAGGTTGTTTAAAATATTTACGGGACTTATCATCATATCCTTTATATATATATATATATAAATGAAGATAAAACATTCCAAATGAACAAGCTCTTTAATACTTAAAACCTGACATTTTACATAATAAACTAATCATCAATGGTCTTAAAAAACAATTCGAACCTTTGCTTAGCTTTTAACCATAATTTCTAAGATTATTTATAATTCTGTGTGATATGTTTTTAGGACAAGTAAAGACTTGAGTTTCTAAATTATAATATCTTACTACATAAATCTGTAAATATAAAATAATTACATTAATTTTCAGCGTATGATTTGATTCCAAAGTATCGACACGTGTCGCCGCTTTGTTTGCTATGGGTTCCTTCGAATTTCTGATCCTTTTATGTAGCTTTGCCTGCGTCTAACGATTTTAATTGAAAATTGCCGACTGGCTCGCACTCCAACCGTGACATACTACATATAGGCATATATCCGCGGCTATATTTGGGCTTACGAGCAAAATTAAAAGCATTAGGCTCAAGATTATTTCAATATTAGCGGGACATAATTGTCTGATTAAGTTGCTGCCAGCAGGGCGTGCTACCTTGCTCGGGTAGGCGCAGTGGGAGGAGCCAGAGCAGCACCACTCCTTGTTGGCTTTGGGTGGCAACGCGGCGTATGTGTAATGTAATTTGGCAGCTTTCACTGGCGGCTGGAACGAAGGGAAGCCTGTTCATGCTGGCAATTAGCACGTCTCAGTTCAGTTTTTGGTCTGCTGCTCCTTTGTGTCCCGGCAATTTCTGGCAGTACTTTGATCACAAAGATGTCCCGAGATGTCGCACACTCAGCGTTGTGTGAAAGGAAGCTCCACCTCCACCTCCACCCTCTCCCCTCTCCCCGCCCGTAGGTAGCGCCTAATAGGTCCCAATGCCGCCTAACAAATTGCAAATGGCCTTGATAATCGCAAATGATGAGCAATTGTTCGCAGGCAAAAACGAAAGGACTCCCCAAAGGAGTAGACAATGGCACCTACCGCGGAGGATGAGATGACACCTTGCGGCTGTCACTCGCATCGGCTAGAAGCTTCTTGTCTTCTGGGCGAAAGGATGTCTCAACCCTTCCTCGAGGATCTATGTACCAAAAGTTGCCTGCCATTCTCGCAGAATGTGCTTTTAATGGGTCTAATTATGGCGAACAATTAAATAAATGGCAATATCCTGGCATGTCCTCCATTGCTTTTAAGCAGCGAAACTTATGTTTGATTAGATTATGATTTGAGAGCGGATGCTTTCTGGTGACTTTTGCAGGGACTTGGAAAAAGTCAAAGAAACCCTATTAAACCATTTAAAACAGGTCTCTTTTTGGCAGCCACGGTCTAGCCCCAGTTCTCAGCTATAATTAAAAGCAATTTTCCCTGCTTGAAGAGAACACAATAACGTAGAATAATAAGTTAATGTTTTAAGCGGCTTGTCAAGCCATGACCTTGGACCAGCCAGCACCGAAAAAGAAGGAAAATAATGGAAAAAGTAAGCATTTTGTGCCGCCTTCTCATTACAATTTAATGCGCTTTGCTCAACAGCTTAGTGAAGATTTAAATGGCGGCGGTCTCCCCTGTCTGCTGCTCTACTCCCACAAANAAAAATAAAAATAAAAGGAGCCATTAAAGCGATTTAGTTAATTAACATGCCATCCGAGTGCCCGGGCTTCTGCCATTGAGCTCATTGTAAATGCATGGAATCGATTCCAGGGACTCCCACTCGCACTCGCACACGACTCGCACTCCTGGCCAGGCTCTGGATTCGTCTGGCTCTGCTCTGCCAATTTTCCAATGTTTTTTCGCCCAATTAGCTGCAGCCCGACAATTTCCATGGGCCGACTCTCATCGCAGGCCCTTAAACAGGCAGCTTGCATCTGAAATGGGCATTTATACGCTGCAAATATAGGTCGGCATCGGGCTAATGGCTGAGTTTAATGGTTTAAGCGTTCCGTTTTTTTGTTTTTGTTCAACCGCCGCCGATTTGT
>JAEIHY010019604.1:0-46453 GCA_018904565.1 Drosophila tsacasi
CTACGAGGGTCGAAACAAAAATTTTTGGGGTGTCGTATAATTCTGGGCAGGAGTGTACAATGAATTATGATGGTTCCAAGTATATTTCTTCATAACCTGACCTATAATAACTCTTTTTTCTGGTTGATTGCAATACATTTTTAAATATTTACCCTTTTAAGTCTAAACACAAGCCGACACGAACGGCTGTCCGTCTAATTCATGTCACCACCACCCATAATATGGCACAAGTGCCCGCACCCGTGACATGACAGCACCAGCTCAGAGATTCCCCCAGATTCAACAATGAATGCACTGTCCCACTTGGCACCTCAAATGGCCAGCCCCCATTGTTGATTTCGTTGCCGCCATGTGATTACTACGATTAAGTCATTTGACGCATCACCTAATCTCCGAGCGTGCTCTCTGATTATTTTACCTTTTATTTGCAACCCTCTCCAGGCCCTTGGGCATCGATGACGATGACAGCTACCTGGACATGTCCGATGAGGCCGCCCACCTGAAGCCACGCCAACAGCACTGGGCCAACAAGATGCAGTTCGTGCTGGCCTGCATTGGATACTCGGTGGGCCTGGGCAATGTCTGGCGATTTCCCTACATGTGCTATAAGAGTGGCGGTGGTGAGTGTTAATTACAGCCAATTTAAAATCATATTTTTGGCATAATAATAAGTAATAAATTAGACAAAACTTGTTTTTAACTAGTAAATCTGCCCCCAGAATAGTCTTTCTCCGATTCAATTGAAAATTAAATAATCAAAGGGGTCAGTTCATATTTAATATCTGGTTTTCCTGGGAAAGGCTTAGCGGAAGTCCCCTGTGAGACCAAGAGTGCCGCTAAAGGCCTGCCACATGCGATAAGGCCTCAGATATATAGAGATAGTTAGATATAGTTACTTTGATTCCGTGCGACGGCGCTGGGAAGATTTCATTTTTAGTTTTAGTCGCTCTGAAAAAGCATTTGACAATTTTGCGCTTTAAGCGGCATTTCCGCTGGAGCGTTTAAAAGCCATAAATTAAAATTTGTTTGAGCTCGGAATAGAGCGGCCACTGTCATCATCTGGTCGGTGTCTCTCTCCCTCTCTCTCTCTCGATCACGCGAGCCAGATCGGAGGCCCGCGTCCGTCTTCATTTACACTTGGACTCGGAATTATAATGAGGGAAACTGGCACACGACCTCCTTTACTCCTCCTGATAATGACAGGGCAGCTACACAGATAGATAGACTTGTGTCTTGTGCAATTTGCATTTGTCGCTGTCAAATATTTATAATTCATTTAATTTATTTACCTAGCTGCATACATAATTATCTTGCTGATCGTTGTTTGTTTACAGGTGTTTTTCTAGTACCTTATTGCATAATACTGTTCATATGCAGCATTCCACTGCTGTTTATGGAGCTATCTGTGGGCCAATATACTGGCCGAGGACCCATCGGGGCTCTGGGTCAGCTGTGTCCTCTGTTTAAAGGTAAGTTCGCTTAAAAAATAGCACTCGAATTATATTTTATTTGTATTTTTTATTTGTGTCTTGAGATATAAATTATAGTAGCAATCAAAAGTAAATGCTATATTAAAAGTAAATATGAACCATACGACATGTTGCCCAAATATCACGAAAGTACATATCAAGTTTGTATACCCTTCCGGTTTGCAATTGGATCATTAAGAATAGATCCACGAAAGATAAATAAGAACTAAATAGGACAAAAACATCTATAAAACAAAAACAATTATAATTCCACCATGAGTGGATCGTATTTTTTAAGTGGTTCTCTCGCTCTGAGGTTCCAGAGTACGTTGTACGGTACTTTGAACGTTAAAAGAAAAAAAGAAATGGGAGCGCGAAGAGAAAGACGAGGATAACAAAAAAATAAAACAGTTATATTTCACTCACTCGTTTACAATTGTGTGTTGGTGCAGATAAAAAAAAAAAAATTAAAACCTTTATTGAACACACACACACACTTTTATATATTTTTAGAGCTTCTTCCATATTCTTTCTTTCACTTTCATTTGCACATTTGAAAAAAATAAATAAATAAAAATTCACTTGCAAATGAAAACACGGATTTTGGCAAGACGGCGGCCCGGCTTTCGTTTTAGGGCTGCTCCAGGCCTTGCCCCCACTTTACTATCACTTTTCACTGCGCAGGCTAGCGCCTTTTCCGACTTTCTGCCAATTTTCCTCGCTTTTTGTTTTTTTTCTACCGCTTTTCGTTTTTTCTTCGGGTTAGCCAGGCCATGGTGGAATTATACAGTGGAATTATAAATCCACCATGGCATAGGGTAACAACCGTTAGAGCGCTATAGGCTCTTGTCCTCACCTTGTATAATTCCACCATGGTCCTCACCTTGTATAATTCCACCATGAGCGGCCACCGGGAGAGATCGCTCTGCAATAATGGAAGGCGATGTTTAGGCTTGTTGGCGACAGAGGGCGATGTCGTCAATATCAGCTGGCCACTTCCAAAAAACTTCCAGTTTCGACTTGGACTAGAAACACGATCCAATATGCAACTGGGTAGTCGATAGTTGTCTCTTATTTTCCAAATCGGGTTTAATAAAAAAAAGAAAAAAAAGGAAGCTAACTTGGTCACGCCTTGCATCCCAGTTTTACAGCTCTAGATTTAGATAACCAGATACCATTTTCCACTACATTTACTAATAGGTTTTATGGCAGCTATATAATTTTATCATCCAATTCTCATAAAATTAAAACCAAAATTCGGAACTAATTAAAAATGGCCTTATCTTAGAAATTATTTTGCACAACAGCTAATATACTTCTTTCTTTATTAATTTCCCGAAGTTATAATTATTATTCTAAAAATTTGCCGAAACTTGTGTCTAAAATAATAATACCTTGTGGGGGTACACAAATCTTCGTGACATCATATTACGTTTAATATTTTATCTATTTAACAAAAGTATCTCTAGAGACACAAATTATGGCGTCATTTGCGTGTAAATGCGTCACGCCGTCCATAACTTCAAAAACCCCCGCCAACAACAAAGGGAAACTGGGCTTGTTCCATCCTACCATGACAAATAGAACAAAAGTGCCTCTGCCTTTAGGCCTAGTCCATGGCCAAGGTCGGGCAAATATTTAGACCCGCTTGGCGCTTTGCTGGAGAGAGCCGTGTTTTCCGTTCTGATTTACACCAGAACCCCCAATCCGCTCAGAGCTACACTTGCATACAGACGGAAGCTAATTAGCTGGGTCATTGTTGTGGCGGTGGCGTGAAAACACCAAGGCAGTGCAACGAAGGCTAAGGCTGTCATTACACTGCCCCTTGAATCTAGCTTACAAATGCATTTTCATGACGCTTAATTACTGTCAATATTTCGCTAAAGCAAACTGCATTGCTGACACGCCCACAACGCCCAGGCAATAAATATTAATAACGTTAAAAATTATTTAACCAAGATTCGCGATTCCCCGATCCACATGGCCAATTATGCAGATGAGAGCCAGTCTAGACATGTGATTCGTTTGGCAAACGCCAAAACCGGTCCGATTTTCATCTGGCCTAATTAAGGCTAATTTTTCCATATGCTCCACTCAATGCAACTGCCATGTATAGCGCCATAATGTCTCTATTTGAGCTGCAACTGGTCTCGACTCAATGATTCACATTTGCCTGCTCTAATTCCAGGAGCTGGGCTCGCCAGTGTGGTGGTGTCGTTCCTCATGTCCACCTACTACAGCGTGATCATTGGCTACTCCATTTACTACTTCTTCACGTCCTTCAAAACGGAGATGCCGTGGATTGACTGCAACAACAGGTGGGTTGGCGTCTTCCCTAATCCCTTAGTGGGAACCTGATTCAAATTGATACTTGCAGATGGAACACGCCGGACTGTTGGGTGCCGCAGCGCAGGGAAAACAATTCCACCGCGCCAGATACATCACGCACTCCCTCCGAGGAGTTCTTTGAGTAAGAATATGAAGCAAGTTTAATTCATTTCAAGGATTAATCCCGCCATCTCTTTTATCCATTTCGTAGAAACAAAGTCCTGCAGATAAGCGGAGGTCTGGAGTATCCTGGCATGATGCGGTGGGAGCTGTTCGCCTGCCTGATCTGCGCCTGGCTGATGGTGTACTTTGCCACCTGGAAGTCCATCAAGTCGTCGGCCAAGGTGCGTTATTTCACCGCCACCTTTCCGTTTATCCTCATCATCATTCTGATGGGTCGGGCCGTTACTCTGGATGGGGCCGCCGAGGGACTGCGCTTCTTCTTCCGGCCCAAGTGGTCCGAACTGAAGAATGCCAATGTGTGGATCAATGCTGCCTCGCAGAACTTTAACTCGCTGGGCATCACCTTTGGATCGATGATCTCCTTTGCCAGCTACAACAAGTACAACAACAACATACTGCGCGACACGGTGGCCGTGAGTGCGGTGAACATGATCACCAGCCTGCTAGTGGGGATCTTTGCCTTCTCCACGCTGGGAAATCTGGCCCTGGAACAGAACACCAATGTGCGCGACGTCATCGGCGACGGTCCGGGAATGATCTTTGTGGTATATCCCCAGGCCATGGCCAAGATGCCGTATGCCCAGCTCTGGGCGGTCATGTTCTTCTTCATGCTGCTCTGCCTGGGCTTGAACTCACAGTTCGCCATTGTGGAGGTGGTGGTTACATCGATACAGGACGGCTTTCCGCGGTGGATTAAGCGGCATCTGGGCTACCATGAGATCGTGGTGCTATTTGTGTGCGTCATTTCCTGCCTGTTCGGCATGCCGAACATTATCCAGGGCGGCATCTACTACTTCCAGCTGATGGACCACTATGCCGCCTCCGTTACGATCATGTTTCTGGCCTTCTGCCAAATGATCGCCATTGCGTGGTTCTACGGCACGGGTCGCCTATCGAAGAATGTTAAGCAGATGACCGGCAAAGCGCCCTCGCTTTATCTCAAGTCCTGCTGGCTCGTCCTGGGACCCTGTCTGCTTTTTGTAAGTTCTCCGGACATCAGCCTGTCATGCAGATTGTCTTAAGAATGTATCTTCTTTGCAGGCCATCTGGGTTCTCAGCCTGATCAACTACCACGAGCCCACTTACCACAATGGACGCTATACGTATCCCGACTGGGCCTACGGCATTGGATGGATGTTCGCCTCCTTCTCACTGATCTGCATACCGGGCTATGCGCTGATCAACTTCCTGCGCGCCAGCGGAGATACCTTCTGGGAAGTAAGGCTTCATGAATTTCTCTTTAAAGGCCCCCCGTTATCTTACCGTCTTTCCCTGTTTTCAGCGCATCCGAAACACTCTGCGACCCAACATTTACGAATGCAAGATATGCGGCGAACACCACTGCGAACACGACTTTCCCGAACAGGAGCAGTTCATGCTGGCCCAGGAGCTGGCCACTGTGTACAAGCCAACCACTAGCCACCTGCTCCATTTGGGTCAGAAGCCCGGTTACAATGCCATGCACGCCTCTGCAGGCCCTGCGGAGCCGTCGTATCATCAGACTAAGCCTCATCCGGACGCGGGAGACCAGTAGCTGCTGTGTTGGTGAAGCCTTGTTCAAATGCTAGCAATATCTGAGTATTTTTAACGAATAATTTTTGTAATTTAACATCAGCAGAAATTGAAGTATTTAAATAAATTTTAGAGACAGACGATGGATAGGTTTTGTAATTTGATAATCAAGGGGATTATCTGCGGATTAATTATTATACGATAAGATTCTTTAAATAATATTTATAAATAATACATAATACATTTAATACATTTCGATAACTTCAATACCAAGAAGAACAAACCCAGACTACAGTGCTTGAACATACTGATAGAGCACATCGAACTCCTCCAGCTTGGGCACAGCTTTAAAGGTGCTTCGAGTGCGGCAATACTCGGCGTACACAAGTTTACTCTCTCGCGACACAACTGGCGGTCGAACGCTCAAATAGGAATCCGTGCCATAGTCAGTGAGCGGTCGGAGCGTGATGCCTCGCATTATCTTGGCCAGCTCCTGGTCGCGCTGAGCCACGGCTGTCTGGGCGGGCCGGGCACCCCCACTGGACAGTTTTCCCATTTGCACGTACTTTTTATAGACGGCCATGCTGTGCTTGGAGGGCGGACTAATAGTACATCCATAGATCTCCTCCATGGTAGGCAAACTGGAGGCTAGCGTTAGGGCAGCCGGCTCAGACGTTTCCGTCTGATTGGTTCCGTCTTTTTCGGCAAAACTAGCACTCAGCTCCTCGTCACTGGAGCTGTCGTCGCCCTCGCTGGAGCTGGAAGAGTTGCTGTTCATCGAACCAGTGGAGCTCTGGCCGGTCATCGAGGGATTCTGGCGGGCCTTCCGCGACGTTTGAATCTGTCGCTGGAAGGGACTGTAGTTCGTGCGAAATGTGGGCATGTAGCGCATGGCCAGCTGGCTGATCTCGAAGGCGATGTGCTCGCTGAGGTCGGTCCACTTGAAGGACTGATGATAGTTGGAGTACGCATCAATCATCTCCAGGCCGCTGCTGTGGACGCGGAACAGCTCCCTCACCAGCTTGTTGGAGTCGGCACAGGAGTGGGGCAGGCACTCGCGCACTTTGTGGCGCACCCAGTCGGTGAGTGGTTTGCTATTCGTGCTTGGGACGAAGGCGTTGTGCATGTCGTAGTCCGTTTGCAGCTCCCAGATGGGCGGGCCCGCTGTGGGTAATGTAAAATGGAAAATGGGATGTCGAAGAGGAATGGCAGAATTTAGCTACTCACACTTGGTCAGGCTGGGCTTGTATATCCCCAGAAAGATGTTAATGCTGTGCTGCTTCTCGGTGTCGCTGAACGTGTTGCTGTAGTAGCGACTGAGGGTCTGCATCACGTCGCTGCCCTGGGAGCCCCAAGGAGCCGTCTTGCGATACGTTTTGATCCGGTGCACAAGCTGCGATCCGCCGTACTGCAGGGCCAGCGTGTCGCCGTGCTCCTCATAGAGATTCTCCAGCATTGTGACGCAATCAGAGTCGAACTCCAGCTTGGCTGATTTCACGAAGCCAAGACGCTCCAGCTGATGGCCCAAGGCGCACTTTCCGATCGCGAACTGGGCCGAGTTGGTGCGATCCAAGCAGTCTACACAGTTCGTACGCACGATTCCCGTTTGGAGACCTAGGTCGCTTCCGGGCGCCCTGAAGAACATGCCCGTCTGCTGGATAATGTTTTCGGCGTGGGTGGCCAGCTGCTCCATTACATTGCCGCCGCTCTGGCGGCTCTGACGCGCCATATCGAAGTGGATGTGCTTCATGCGGTGCGGCGGCGGCAGGAACTGGTTCAGGTAGCGGATGCTGTACTCCAGCTCCTTGGAGATGATCGACTCGTGCTTGCGTCGCTCCCGCTTCTTCACCAGATTGAGCATTATCAGCGGCGCTCCGTAGTGAAAGAGCAGGCGCTCGAAGTGCAGGGACGGCGTCTGCGCGTAGGGATCGCATATATCCAGCTGGATCTGCGGCTTGGGCACCATCTTGCTGATGTCCTGGGACCAGTGCGATGGAATGGAGCCGCGCATCTGAGTGAACGCGCACATGCGCTGCCCGTCGCTGACGATCTGCTCCGTCTCCACCTCGTTGGCCACGTCGCCTTGAAAGTTGGCGCCACGCTTCAGGAAGCGAGTGCCGGCAAAGCGTGAACTGCGCCTGGCTATCAGGCAGACATTGACATGACGCCCGAAGATGCTAATGCAGGACTGGCTGACGAAGCCGTGAGTGACCTCCAGCAACCAGTCCTTCAGCATTATTCCCTCCATCGGCTGCAACAGGTAGGCGTTCCACACAAACCGTTTCCGCGAATCACTGCGAAACGCGTAGTCCACCCGCTCGTGCGTCTGCTCCACGTTGTTGGTCAGCGAGTTCCAGTCGGGCAGCGGCTCGTCCCGGTCCAGGTCCACCTTGGCGCCAACGAAGCGAGGCGCCGACTCGTTGTACTGCAGCGTCCGCGTCAGGTCGTACGAGTATGAGAAGTAGAAGTTGCTGCGCAAATCGATGTTTTGGAACATCCGCTTGTAACGGACCTCGTTGGGATGCGGCGGCCGTTGGGAGGTCACCTCGTTCACGCGCACCATCACCGTGTCCTTGATTGTGTAAACCAGATGGCGGCCAATGTGGGCGCAACACTTGCGCTTGGTCACAAGCAGCAGATAGTAACCCTCGAGAAAGCGCACAAACCCGAGCACTCCGTAGGCGGACGTCACTCTCGGTGAGCCTGTGAGGGAGGCCACAAAGCGCCTGATCTCCTGGCTGTTGAACTCGTTGGCATTCTCCTCGATGCTTAAGCGGTTATGCGCCAGCCGGTCGATGGTAAGCAGGCGAAATCTCGTCTCCCGGTTGTTGCTGCCCACCAAATAGAGGCGCTGCCGGAAAAAGGGAAAACGCTTAGTCACAAAACTGGATAGCTGGATAGCCGCTATTACTCACCGTACGCGTCTCATACAGCACAACCTTCTGGATGCAGCTAATCAAGGGATTAAATACTATATTGGGGTTGTCATTGTTCATCTTAATTGTTTGTTTTTTGTGGGGTTTTAAACAAACTTCGAAATTCCTTCATTCGCTTCCACCTAAACATTGATCAGCTGATTAGAGCTTGGAATGTTAGTGATGGCAGCGGGACGATGATTAACATTAGTCATTGCACTAAACACCCTGTTTGTTCAGCACTTGTGCTGTTAAAAATAATTATAATTTCTCTATATATTCTCTATCTCTATATACCTATTTCTCTGAGTCTCTTTCTTTATCTGCTAATTTCTCTGTATCTCACTCTTTCTGGCAAACTCTAGCAATAATTCTCTATTTATTTCTCTCTCTTTCTCTTTTTCTCTCGATCACCTATAAATACAGGTGCCACGCCGCAGCAGCCTCAGTCTGTCCGCGTCAACTCTTTCTCAATCTCGCTCTCTTCCTCCCTCTCTCTCTCTCTCTATCTCTCTTGATCAATCTTTCTCTCTCCGTCTGCAACACTTATAAATAGAGGTGCCTCGCCGCAGCATCCTCAGTCTTTCCGCGGCTCTCCACCCGTTCATATATTCGTTAATAATCCTGTGCTTAAAAAGTGTATAAATAATTGTGCTAATAACTGTGTGAAGAACCTCTGCACTCCAAAGGATTTAATCATCGATGAATCTTGGCCACGTCAGCGGTGTTGTGACGAAAGGTAACTCTGAGTGTCTTCTACTGCAGGTAAGTTCGAAACAAAACTATTATCCTATATCATATATATAAAGCTGATTTGTTTATTTATATAAATTGGTTATAAACTAAAAGCCATCTTATTAATTAAAGCTAGGTACTAACATAAGATCAATTTTTTAACATAAGATAAATGTAGCCATATACAAATATGTACCATTTAAAATATATTTATACAGTTAAACGTTCCTCAACTATGAGTGAGGGCATGCTTTACTAGCGATCTTCTTTGCTTGAATGCACTAGAACAGCGGCTACACTTAAATGATCTCTTTGAGCTGTGCGTGAGCAAGTGATTTTTCAGGGTGTTGCTCAGACTAAAGGATTTAGGGCACTTGGAGCACTTGAACGGCCTTTCACCGGTGTGCGTTCGGTTGTGCTCGTGCAGATGATGCTTCTGCTGAAAGGACTTCGAGCAGTGAGAACACTTAAACGGTCTTTCGCCCGTGTGAGAACGGAGGTGATTTTCCAAATGAGACTTCCTTGAATAGCAATTCGAGCACTGGGAACACTTGTGTGGCTTCAGACCTGAGTGAGTGCGGATGTGTCGCTGCAAATCAGAAGACTTAACGAAGTTCTTGTTGCATTGGGAACACTTGAACGGACGCTCTCCAGTGTGCGTCCGGATGTGGGACTGCAGCGTAGCATGCTGGGCAAATTTCTTCGTACAGTGGCAACAACTGTAGGGCCGCTCGCCCGTATGTGTGTTCATGTGTACCTGTAGCTGAATTTTAGCTCGGAATACCCTTGGGCAGTGACTGCAGGAGAATGGTTCTGGTCCACCCACCAAATGCGTCCGCATATGCCTCAGCCAGGGAACTCTCCGCTTGTAGGTCTTCCGGCACTCGTTACATTCAAAGGAAGTTTCAGCTTTAAGACTTTCTGCTTGATGGTCCTCATTATTGTTTTCATCTTCCTCATTGTTTTCGCCAACAACCCGCTTTACATTCTTCCATTCGTCCTCATTGTCAGATACATCCCAATCCTCCTCCTCGAGCAAGGCACACAGGGCTTCTTCAATGCCCTCATCCCGCACTTGGCAGAAGAACTGATGGCTCCGCTTGCTAGTTTGCAGTATTTCAAATGCATTTTGTGCATCCTTCAGGCATGGAGGGCAAATTGTTTCTGGATAAGAATCGCCTGGTCGAACTTCAAAGCCTGTGCACTTCGCGATCATGTCGGCAATACAGGGGTTTCGAGTCCGAGGCTTGCAATCAAATATGTTAACCAATTCTCCGGTGGGGTTTCCCATGCAAACGCGGCAGATCCGCTCCATGGTCCTGTAAACGTTAATTCGTGTCAAGCAAACTAATCAAAATGGGAAAAATTACAGATTACCTGGGTTGCTGTTTTATAAATTAAAAAAATTTGCTTTGTTTACATTTTGTAGATATTACACTGATCACCCTGTGCCAGTGTTATCGTTGTTAAATGCAACTGGTTTTTCATCGATTACTGGAACTATTCAAAATTTTAAAACCTTGCAGGGTTTTATAATTTTAGTCGGAAGTTTGCAACGCAGTGAAGGAGTCCTTTCCGACCCTGTAAATCATAAATATTCTTGATCAGCATCGATTCGGCTCGACCTGGCCGTGTCTGGTAGAATACAAAAATGTTCTATTTTTTCGATATTTTTTAAGGGGTTAAATTATTGAAGTTGTATACAAAAATGTTCAAAAAATAAATTTTTTTAAATAAATATAAATATTATGATATGTATAAATGATTTATGTTAGTTTTTCTTTTCAATTGATCAAATTGGATTAAATTATAATGCTCCAATTGTAAGCTGCAAGGGTATTTAAACTTCGGACTGCCGAAGTTAGCTTCCCTTCTTCTTTAAAATAACATTTTTGAAAAAGCAAATTAGTTTTAATGCCGAATCGGCATGTTTCCCCACCTCCACACTGTCGAGCCACTAAACATGGCGTTTACTGAATTAAATAATAATAATCCAATCCAATTATTTTTATATTATATATTTTATATTTAAATGAGTTTTACTCAGAACCAGAATCAGAATCAGAATCTTTATGAGTTAGCAAATGTCGGCGCAGAGCCCTCTTTTGCGTAAAGCTCGCAGAGCAATGCGAGCATTTGAATGACTTTGTCCGACTGTGAGTTTTCATGTGATCCTTGAGCGTGGTGCCCGTACTAAAGGACTTGTAGCACTTGGAGCACTTGTACGGTCGCACGCCTGTATGCGTACGACTGTGTATTTGGAGTGTGGAATTCAGCGCAAACGTCTTCGAGCAATGCAAGCAGGAGAACGGTCTCTCACCCGTGTGAATCTTCATGTGATCCTGCAGATGCGCTTTCCTCGTAAACGATTTCGAGCAATCAGAGCACTTGTGCGGCCTGATTCCCTCGTGGGTGCGGATATGCCGGCGAAGATCCGATGACTTGACAAAGGATTTGGAACACTGGTCACATTTGTACGGCTTCTCGCCGGTGTGCGTCCGAATGTGCGACTGCAGAGTGGAGTCTTGTGCGAAGCCCTTCGAGCAGTGTGTGCACTTGTACGGACGCTTGCCCGTGTGGGTGTTCATATGTACCTGGTGCTCCAATTTAGTTGCAAACACCTTCGGGCAGAGAACGCAGGGAAAGTTTTTATAATGCGATCTCTTGTGCCTCAGCCACTCCGCCTTTAAGTTGAAGGTTTCGCTGCACTTTCGGGACTTGAATTTTGGTTTCTTGTCATGCGTTTTCGAATCTTTTGATTCATTTTCCGATATATCCCAATCTTCTTCCTCAAGCAAGGCACACAAGGCTTCTTCAATGCCCTCATCCCGCACTTGGCAAAAGAACTGATGGCTCCGCTGGCTGATTTCCCGTATCTCAAATGCATTTTGTGCATCCTTCAGGCAAGTTGGGCAAATGGTTTCCGGATAGGAGTCGCCGCGTTGAACCTCAAAGCCAGTGCATTGCGCGATCATATCGGCAATGCAGGGGCTTCGAGTCCGAGGCTTGCAATCAAATATGTTAACCAAGTCTCCGGTGGGGTTTCCCAGGCAAACACGGCAGATCCCCTCCATGGTCCTGTTAATAGTAATTAGTAGCTAAACCAAACATTATTAATATACTTAACTTTACCTCAAATTCTGTTTAATAAAGACAATTTTTTATCCAGACCTTCGTACGTATCACACCCTGTGAATCGCCGTTAACGATCACCTATCGAAATATCGATAGTTCGTCTTTATTAAGACTTTTAATTATTATCAATTTAGTTAATTTAAAAAGCTTTTTTGGTCGGCTTAACCTAGCTGGAAAACACGACACACAGTTTCCTTGCCTTAAATTAAACCAAAACAACCAATTTCTCGTCTGCGCTTGTTTGCATTTTTACAGTTTCGATGCACACAAGGCACCCTGTCGTGCTGTTAATAACAGAATAAAATACATGAATAACATATAAAGATCAATCGATCAATTCATTTCAAAAGCTCTGTTTTTTTAAACTAATATTTCGTTAATTTTTCCCGGTGTGCACCTCACTAGGGTATACTTTAAAATAATAAAATTAAATAAACATGAGCTGCACATGTTTAATTTATTTTTCCTTTTCTATAGGTGTTAATGGATGAGCAGAAATAATGTGCTGTCGAGAATTTCGGAATACTGAGCATTGAAAGCAATGATTTAGGGTTTTATAACAATTCCTTTGCATAGAAATATACTTATTACCTCCCGTTTGTTTACCTTATAGTCCAAGTGCACACAACACCCTGTTGCGATGTTAAACAAACATATGATAATGTTATCAAAGATAAGTTTAACTCGCGTTTTCAAATTACTTTTCCCGGCAACATTTTCCGGTGATTTAATAAATTAAATCTTTGCCCGCCTTATAAAATATTTATTTAACGAATCATTAGGATTTTTTAGTTTTATTTTTATTGTCCCTAGGGTTATGTTTAAGACCATGTCTGCGCAAAGTATTTTTTGTTTTAAAGACCTTCGGACAGAGTGAGCATTGGAAGGCAATGTCCTGGCGGTGAGTTAACTCGTGATCCTTCAAAGCTCTTTTGTTTCCAAAGGATTTTGGGCACAGCGAGCATTTGAATGGCCGCTCCGTGGAATGGGTTTTTATATGCACTTGCAGATATGATTTTCTTGAAAATTCCTTTGGACAATAAACGCACTTAAAGGACTCTGACTCTGTATGATCTGTATGAGAGGTGGTGTGGATCCGAAGCTGTTGTGCTCGAGCGAATGATTTCAGGCAATGCGAACACTGAAAGGGTCGTTCGCCCGTGTGCATGCGAATGTGATCCCGGAGATGCGATGTTCTGGCAAAGGATTTCGAGCAGTAGGAGCATTTGTGTGGACGAATTTTCGCATGAGTGCGCTCATGTCGCAGGAGATCTGTGCCTTTCACAAAGGACTTTGAGCACTGGGTGCACTTGAACGGCCGTTCGCCAGTGTGCGTTCGGATGTGCGAACTAAGAGTGGATTGCTGCGCGAAGGTCTTTAGGCAGTGGGAGCACTGGTACGGTCGTTCTCCCGTGTGGGTGCGCATATGTGATTCGAAAACAGCAGGATTGACGAACTTCTTGGAGCAATGTGAGCACTCAATTGTCTTCTCTCCAGCGTGATATCGGATGTGCAGCTGGAGAGTCGCTTCACGCCGAAAAGATTTCGGGCACTGAGGGCACTGTTTATCCCTTTCGGCCCTGTCCTTCCTTTTCGTTTCCCTCTTCACGGGACGACTTTTTTTAGTGCTCTCTTCTTCAGTCTTCTCTATTTCCGGAATCTCCCAATCCTCTTCCTCGAGCAAGGCACACAAGGCTTCTTCAATGCCCTCATCCCGCACTTGGCAGAAGAACTGATGGCTCCGCTTGCTAGTTTGCAGTATCTCAAATGCATTTTGTGCATCCTTCAGGCAGGGCGGGCAAATGGTTTCCGGAAAGGAATCGCCGGGCTTAACTTCAAAACCTGTGCACTGCGTGATCATGCCCGCTATATCCAGGTTTCGCCTTCCATGGAAAATGTTTATAAGATCTCTGGAACTTCCCAAGCACACCCTGCAGATTTTCTTCTCCATGGTGCTAAAATAATATTTGTTAGTTTTTCTGTTAAACTTGCTGAGAATAAGACATATGGCTTACTTACTTTTATTTTTAATAATTTCAATCAGGCCGGCTTCTACATGTGTTCGATCATAACATTACACAGGGTGCTGTTAAGCGCCTTGGAATATTACAGAGGTCTATGTTAACCCATATGTTTTTACGCGGGATCTGCTGATCGGTCCTTTGAATAGTAATAATAACAACAATGAGTAGTAAATTACAATTAGATTTAATTTACAAATAAAACAGGTGAGTTTAACAGTGCACGTACAAATGCTGAAGAATGAGAAAATCTCTTTCTCAGAATCCTCCCTAGTGTAATCTGCCGGATGCTCCTTGTGCCGTTTTATGTGAGAATTAAGGCTTCATTTAATCCCGTTTCTTAGACAACTCACAGGAAGATTCATCCATTAGCTCCTCACGTAATTGGCAAAAGGTTTGGTGACACCTCTCTATAGAATATTAAGCAAAAATCATACCCATTTCCTTACTTGTTTTGAAAGTTTAATACTATCTTTTTTTAATTCTAAATAAGCAAAGTAAATATTCAAATAGCGTTTCTGATTACAAAATTATATTACCCATTTATTGCAAGTAGCCAGTATGGGGGGTTGATTAAAATTTATTGACAATTATTAGTATCAATTAAAGTTAATTTTAGGCAATCTTGTTTAACAAATTATATTACAATTCAACTGGAAACTGTACTTCTCCTTTCAACATGACCACTCCAGAGGGATTCACTTTTACTTTGATTTTGGTGTTTGGATACAAGACACCATAATCGACATTCTCGTAAAGGTCCTGAAAGATTTTGAGACAATTGAATTTCTAACTTAAGAAATTAATAAGCACCGATACCTACCTCTACTCTGTAGCCAGAGAAATTGATAAGTCCGAGCTCTTTCAAAGTTACGGAAATATCTGAGGGCGTGCCGTCGGTTCTTCGATTTACAAATGCAATTGCATAGGAGTAATAGTTTTGGTAGAGCGGTCCAATAGGTCTCGACCAAATCTCGATTCCCTTGTGCTTGTAAATCCGTCTTCCCTGTATTCCTAGCAGATCCTGGTCCACGGCAATTATCTTTCTGTTTTGCAGGATTTGCTTAAATTGCGGCCGAATTGTTCGTAAATCCACCGACATCAAAAGTGGGGCAGCCAAGATGGACCAAATGGCGAATTGGGTTTTTGCTTGTTCATAACTTAGACCGAAGTTACCAATAATTAACTGAAATTTGATATTGTTACATAAATTATAAGACTATTAAATAGACTAGATTTACCATATCCGGATCGTTCCAATGGCCAGGACCAGCATTAGGAGCTATTAGGTCCTGATTATTGCCATAATAATCGATAATATTTTCGACAGACGCCCACGAGTCCTGGATATCATCGTAATTTCTCCACAAGTTGCAATGGGATTGAATTGCCGAATAATTTGGCTGGATTCCAGCATATATTTGATAAACTGGCCAGCTGCAGGAATATACCATTTGCTTTCCAGTGGCATTTAGGAGTCTTCCAAAGTTCGTATACCCGTGATCCATATTGTAGGGCAGAGCATAGCAACCATCCAATTTTACGTAGTCCACATTCCAGTCCGCAAATAAATCGGCGTCCTTTTCCTCATAACCGATAATGCCAGGATAACCTGCGCACGTATAATTTCCATAGTCCTCATAAATGCCGAATTTCAGTCCTCTTGAATGGATCTATTAAAAGGCATATATTTTCTTCGATTTATATTTAGAAATGTATAATTCTTGGGTACTCACATAGTCCGATAAAGCTTTCATTCCATTGGGAAACCGTTTCCGGTCTGCCACCAATTTCCCATCATGGGCTCTATGTTTTTCCAGCCAGCAGTCATCGATATTAATATATTCATACCCCACTGATGCGTATCCATCGGCGACTACTATATCAGTCATGGTTTGAAATAGCTGTTCACTAAAATAAAAACAAAAAATATTACTTATTTATTAATTAGTTTTTAAATGTATTAATAATTACCTAATACAATTATCGGGATCATTGACACAATCGGTATTGCATCGAAATCTTTCCCAGCTCAACCAACCCATCGGAGGCGTTCTGGCTAGGCCATTGTCAAGGCTGTTGCACAAAGAGCTACTTACTAAAATAATCCATGCTATAGATAACATTGTACTCTGAAAATAAAGAAGTAAAGGTATCATTATTTACAAAAGAAATCAGAAAAATTATATAATTTTTTTTGTGTTTATTTTTTCATAAAAAATAATCATTATTTATAAAATTAACATCATATATGATCAACAAATTAAACTCGTGAAATACTTATTATTTTCTTATTTTTATTTTAAAACTCAAAATTATAAAAAATGTATTTTATAATATCATCTATTTTTAAAGGTCGCACACGATGTGGAACAGTGGGATTGTGGAAGACTGGCTTTAACAAAGTCGCAAGAAATGGCAACGCTGTCAAAGCCTGGCTCTCGGCTTCGGCGAACAATGGTCGTAGAAGGGAGAGAGACAAAGAGAATAAGGTCTGGGGTCTGTAGAAGAGAAGAGTTGAAACTCTAATTGATTTGAATATCGAAATGGTTCTCACTTCATTAAATCCGCCACTTATGTATATAAAAGGAAAGTACTTAAGCGTACATTGACTCGCGACATTTTGTTGAAAACAATATAAAAATATGATACACTGCTGAATAGCTATCTGAGACTTTATGTTTATTAAAATAAGACAGTTAAACTGATCTCTCAAGCAGAGATAATATTCACTTTTAAAATACAATCTATACGCACTCTTGGCCAAATTAAATTGCTTGCCAATTTTTATCCCGTACATACACTTAAAAGAAAAAAATAAACTAGTTTGTGAACAGAAATGTATAGTACATACCAATGATTTCTATTTGTATATTTGCAGCGCAATTAAGTAATTGAGTTTCCGCATTTGAGGCGGTTTCTCCAAGCCAAATAAGTTGATTAAGCCTTAAATAGACAAATTTTGTAAACTTGTAAATTCAAATCCGATTTATGGTTTTATTCAAGGTTTTAAAGGGCTATACATGTTAAAAGTTATAAAGCGATACAATGCCATTTGGAGCGCCAGCTGGAAGCTACTGACGAATTAATTATGTGGCATTGTTGACCCAAGAAGTTGGGCTAATATGTTTTGTATATATCCCACAGATTAATTAGATGATAAGAAACCAGTTTCAAGTAAGAGAATAACATAGCATAATTGCTTTTGTTGAAAATAACAATGGGTACGGAGCCCGCATTCATTTATTTGTTACCGTCAATAAACAAATGTTGATATTTGTTTGCTTCCTTCTTCTCTTTATTGCAATTAAAAATGTTTTCAAGCCTTTGCCAGATTATATTTATATATTTTATTGGATTATTTAAAAAATTTTGAACCTACAATAAATAATATACTAATGATATCAAATTTTTTAAAATAGACTAATTAACTTCAAGCTGCTTTATAATATTTTTGTCCCTGATAAATTGGCATTTGTGCTCGTATTCCAACAACGACTCCTCTAGCTTGGCAAACTCCAAGAGCACACTCTTGTTGTTTCTTCTAATTTGTTTCATAAATTTGTCCATAGTGGTTGCGTCTTCCTCGGCCGTAGCTGAAGAAAAAAAAGTTAATTATGTATTTGGGAGATAACTTAATAAATTATAACAAATGAAACACTCACGTTCTTGCTGATGTAAGGCCGGAGTTCCGGTCGAGATGGTCGAAAGATTGGAACGACCAATTTTCTCACCGCTTTCCACAAACTGCGCTATAACATTTCTGAACTTTTCGGGTATCAGGAACAGCCGGTCGACATTGCCTTTCTTGTAGCAGAGATAAGCGCTTTTCATTTGAAACCATTTCCGTCGAATTTGTGTGGGTGACTTATTTGGAAAGCCATGTTTTTTCATTTGATTGGCAATTTGAATAAATGTGTACTGCGTCGTGCTCGTGGACAGAGCGCCCTGACAATTATTGACCTCCTTTATCAAGTTGAGCATGCACTCGATTTCTGCGGATACCCAAAAGTTTCTTTTGAGTTTTTCGGATTTCATTTTTTTAGGATAAATAAATTAAAATGTTTACAAAGTTTTATTTTCAAAAAGTGTGACCGCACTTTACAAGCAATAAATTCCATGGAGCAAAATGGAACTGGTTGGAACAATTTAATAGACGAAAAGTACGGTTGATTTTAAATTGTGTATATAAATAATAATAAGAAAATTGTTGATAATTGCAAAAGGTTAAAGTTATTTAACTGCATTTTTTTTAAATTATTTTTCTTTTATGAAATGCCCAGAAAAGTTCATATACTGGTCACACCAATCGATAGCGCACGCCTGTTGCTCGCCCGTGTGTCAAGATTTGTAAAATATTTTCAGGGTTATTTTGTTTAAATAGAAATAGGATTAATAGGTAAAGTACTTTGCATCACCGAGTACTATCACGTTTCCGCGCTGGTGTATGTTAATTATTGCTATTCAGGCTGTCCGTGGTTGATTCTAATCATTGTTTACATTTTTCCAAACAAATCCAGAAACGTGCTGGCCACCCAGACTGTAAATAATGGAGTCCAAATATATGGCCACTGCCAGGGGAGAAAATGGAGGCGGCGCAACCTCGGTAAAATTCTCCATAAAGCGCAAGCATGAGGCTATGGCAATCAGTCCCATTATGGAGAAGAAGATCCAGTTGACGGCGACGTCTCCACAACAGGTTAGGCAGACGATCGCTCCTGTTCTGCTGACCAGCAAACGAGTCACAATCGAGCAGCAGCAAAAGTCGCTGCCCGTCTTCAACTGCCGTCAGAGAATCCTCAGGGAGCTGGAGCTCAACGACACGGTGCTGATAATGAGTGAAACGGGCTCGGGCAAGACGACACAGATTCCGCAGTTCCTGTTGCATGCGGGCTATGCCAACAGCGGAATGATTGGAATCACGCAGCCACGTCGAGTGGCGGCCATTACTGTGGCCAGGCGCGTTGCCCAGGAGCTGGCTGGCGGCATAGGCGACACTGTGGGCTACACAGTTCGTTTCGAGGATGTCACCTCGAAACGCACCAAAATCCGCTTCCTCACGGACGGTGTCTTGTTGCGGGAATCGATCAAGGATCGACTATTGCTCAAATACTCTGTTATTATTCTGGATGAGGCCCACGAACGCACCGTGAACGCCGACCTGTTGTTTGGCATTGTGAAGGAGGCTCAAACGGAGAGGCGGAGACAGAAATTGGGCAGCCTAAAGGTCGTGGTCACATCCGCCACCATGGATATCGATCATTTCGGAAAGTATTTTGGCTGCCGCGGAATGTATCTGGAGGGCAGAACGTATCCCGTTCGCGTAATGCATGCCAAGGAGAAGCAGGACGATTATGTCCACGCCGTGCTAGTAACGCTCTTCCACATCCACCGCACCACGCCAAGAAAGTAGGTGGTCGTCTTGCCAACAGTTTTTTATGTTACTTTGTTTTCATTTATCCGAAAGTCACACACACTAAATGTTAGCATTAAATGTTACAGCCATGACGTTTTAATCTTCCTAACAGGGCAAGAGGAAATTGAAGCACTAGCCCATCAAATACGCCAGCTTGCCAAGGTAAGTATTCTATATTTAAATTGGTTCAAAAATTACAAAGATAAGTTTGAACATCTCCTTACCTCCAGGTCGACCTCACTGGAACTTCGGATCTCCGCGTATACACACTGTACGCCCAATTGTCACAGGCCAAGCAATTGGAGTGCTTCGCGCCGACGCCGGCAAACATCCGGAAGGTGATACTGGCCACAAATATAGCCGAAACCTCAATTACCATACCGGGCATTCGGTGTGTCATCGATTGCGGCTTTGTGAAGGAGAAATCTTTCAACTCCGCCGACGGCCTGGATGTGCTGAAGTCTGTACGCATATCCCGTGCTCAGGCCTGGCAGAGGACCGGACGGGCAGGTCGTGATTCGGCCGGAACTTGCTATAGAGCATACACAAAAGAAGAAATGCAATCGTTTCCGGAGGCAACCCAGCCAGAAATACTACGTACAAACCCCACGGCCATGGTGCTTCAACTTCTAGCCCTGGATATAGACTGCAATAACTTCGATTTCCTGGACGCTCCGTCGGAAGAGGGCCTGCGGAGCGCCTACAAGAGCCTGGACGCTCTGGGGGCCATCAAGGTTGGTTCGGTTTCGCATATAACGCCGTTGGGACGTCAAATGGTGCAGTACCCTCTGGATCCGAAGTACTCCAAGCTTCTGCTAACGGCATCAACGTTCGGCTGCATGGAGGAAGTTCTGAGTCTCGTCTCCGTCCTCTCCAGCGATCACGTGTTCATCTCAAACGGCGACAAGAATGAAATGGCAGCCCTGGCTCATGCCAAGTTCCAGTCAAAGCACGGAGACCACTTGACGCTGCTCAATGTGTTTAATGCGTTTTTAAAAACAGAAAAACCGAAGGTTAAAATGTGGTAATTCATTTAATTGAGCTTTGTGTAATATTATTCCATCTTTCTCAATTGCAGGTGTGGTGTCACGACAATTATTTAAATCTACGTAGCTTAACCTACGCTCGAAATGTGCGCCGTCAATTGGCCGAAATAAGTGCGCGACAGGATTTGGCACTAAACAGTTCCGATGATATTGAAGTGTTGAAAAAATGCATTCTAAATGGATTTTTCGAAAATATTGCCGTCCTGCAAAGGGATGGATTTTATGTAACAGTTTCTGGCAACATTCGGGCCAAAATTCACCCATCGAGTGTCCTTCACGGCAAGTACAAGCCGAACTATATAATTTTTACGGAAATAGTGCAGACAGAGCAGACTTTTCTGCGTCAGGTCTCGGAAATATGCATTGAATGGATCAAGGAGATAGTGCCGTTCGTTAAAAATATACCCTCAAGATGAAATATAAAGTACAAACGTTTTTGAGAAACAAAATTAGATTAAATATCGATGATTTCTTTGGTATTCGAGTCTTTTTATTACGCTTAACGAAAGAATATAACAATAGAGGTAACAAAAGAGGAATACATAAAGACCACAGTCACGTTTAGATTATTTATTTTACCTTAACCAGTTAACATTTAAAATATTCTTTTGAGATTATTGCAGTACAACTAAAGCGTATTCATCTATAGAATTCCCGCGAGGGCCGTCTCCTGGTCGAGAGCAGCCTGTCTGTGGTACCTAAGTCTAGCATTACTTACAGGAGCCCCTGCAACAAAGATAAATAATTAATATTTTGAGGCTTAAGTAGCAAAGGCACAGAACTTACCAATATAACTTAATAAGACCGGCAGGAATATCAGGCCGTGCGCCGCCCCAATTACGACTATTCCCAAATACATGCGGAAATAAAATACTTGAAATATTTGACTTTTGGCGAAGGCCAGCACTAAGATGCCCGCAAATTTGGTCAGCGTGATGCCCGAGAAGATGGAGCTGCCCATTTTCGAGAGGCTATCCGCCGCTCGGTCGATCTGACTGATCGACTTCGAAATGGAGAAGCTGTGCACCAAGTGCGAGCAGAACTCGACCGATATGCCGACGGCCATAACGAGATTAACCAAGGAAACGGCGTTCAACGAAATACTCCAATAATACATAAGGCCACCTAAATTAACAACGATCATCGTTATCGTGATCACAACAACTAGCGCGGAATGAACGTCGAAGCCCATCAGAACGAAGGTAACAACGAATATGGAAAGTACGGAGATGCCCATGCTCTGCAGCGTGTCCGACCACATGGTCAGGTATTGTTCGTAGAAAACATAGAATACTGAGTAGGGGAACACTTCGACGCTCAGAGCCGACTCTATAGAAACTCCGTTCGCCATCAGTCTGCCCTGCAACATCTGGGTGATGTTCGACGATATCTTTCTGGCCGATTCCAGCGCCAGAAAGTAGTCGGCCGAGGTCTTTAGTATCGTATGGTAGGCCATAAAATAGGACGTCTCAATGTTCAGTCGTTCACTGGCGGCGGAGGAGTATCGAACTGCGCCGCCATAGGCCGCATGCCCGGCCTTGGCGCACGAGTCATCGGGATTGTCCTTGAGGAAGAAGGGCAGGAACTTTTCAAAGCTCTGCTCATCCGGCCGCTGGAGCGAGTTCTTTCCGATCACGCATCGCGAACAGGAGGTATCTGAAATCGTTGGAAACATTGCATTAGAAGCCAATCCTCGGCTATTACCTTCCTAAGCTCACCTTGATGTGGACAAAAGCCGCCGTTGGCAGGATTGAATTTGCAGCAGGAGGGCGCCGCCGACCAGTCAAAGTAGTCATCCATCCAACTGGACGCCGGACGGGCGATGTAGGTCAGATTCGAGTGCCGACTGGCCAGGTAGATTTGCGTCAGGACGCTGTCATCGTTGCAATATCGCCCGGCACACACCAGGTTCTGATCCGATGTGTTCGTATAGCTCAGGTTGCCCTTCAGCACAAAGTACACGGGCGGCCCAATGTTGAGATTCTCGTTCAGAGACTGGAAATAGTGCAGGACGAAGCTGTCCTCGGGCATGGCCAGTTCCTGGTCGAGACCAATGTCTATCTTGGGCGCGATGGCAATGCTAAAGCAGAGCCAGGCGAAGAAGATGACCATTACGCTGGCGCGCACCACCTTCTTCATCAGAAACGGAACGTAGACACTGCTGAAAAACTTGTACAAAAGTCCCTCCTCGTTGCTAGCAGTACTGTCGGGCTTCTTTCCCTTCACGAAACAGCAAATGTCCATGCGATTCTCCTCCTTTCTTCTGGTGTCCAGAGTAAAAAGGCTAACAAAACAGGTAATTTGCAGTAGGAAGTCTATGATCAGGGCGACACCGGCGTACAGGGCAAAAGCCCGCACTGCCGGCATATCGGAGAGACCACCGAGAAAGAAGCAAAAGCTCTCGCTCAACGATGTGAGCAGCATACTGGGCCCCACACGACCCAGAATTCGGCCCACCTGCTGCTCCAGCGTCTCATTGGGCTTGCGCAGATCGCGCTGATGCGTTTGCACGAGAATGAAGATGTTGTCCACGCCGACGGCCAACACCAAAAAGGGTATAACCTCGACGATAATCAGCGTGGCCGGCAGCCCGATGTAGCCGAAGAGACCAACGGACGATACCACCGAGGCGAGGACAATGATGACACCGCCAATGCCCAGGGTGATCTTGCTGTCGATGAAAACCCGCCTGAACTCCTTGACATGGCCCAGGGATATCGCAATGTACATGAACATGATGAGGTAGGAAACCAATATCGTCAGCACATCCGACTGCGACTCCCTATTGAGTTCGTCCTCTATCGATCTCTCCGACGTGAAGGCAATGTCCATGTGCTCGGATCTGCTGCTGTTCCTCGTATAGTTGGTCATAAACTCAATAAATTGCTTCTCCCACTGCAAGGCCTTCTGCAAGTCCGTTCTGTTGTGATGATTCCTCACCAGAAAGGTCAAGATCAAAGCATTTGCCAGCTCGTACTTGGTGTTGCCCGTCAGCTGGTCGCCCGGCTTGAGGAAGCCACCCAGGGCTATGGCCGGATCTACAGGACCGCCGTAGGGAGCCAGGCATAAGTAGGGATTGCTGATGCACTGATACAAATTATCCAAGTAGGTGACCTGAAATTAATTTACGGTTGGTTGTACGCCCCAGAAACTGGACAGAGATTATATGCTGCCACACTCACATTGAAGCCGCTGTCGTCATCGTTGTCGTCCAGTCGTTCTGGATCATCTTGGAAGTAGCCCCAAATCGATTGAACCACACAACTCGTCGAGTCCTCTCTTTCGTTTTCATCATCCGACAGCGGCGCAAAGCATATATCCTTCAGCATTGTCCCGTTGGCGTTGATCTTCCTGATGCCCTCTTGCAGATTCAACACATTGGTCAGAAACTCTCTGTCGAAGACGGGACCGAACGTTAACGGGCCGTTCGAGGTGTTGTGAACAATCTGTGGCAGATTCACCGCCTTGATAATGACCTACAGAAGATGTGTAAAGGTTTATGTATTATCCACCCAAAATCTTATTTACTATTACCTGTTCAAGCCGATAGAATGGCGCAAATTTGGTGTCGAAAAACTCTCGCTCAAGCCGCGATTTTGAATTTGGCGACGCCCATAGCTTGACAGGATCGGTTGTTATGTCTATGTAAGTAATGCCGTAGCCCAAGATCGCCACCAGAGAGGCTCCAGCAAATAGAGTCATCCAAGGATTGCTGGCAAAGAACGTGCCCCATTTGGTGAATACGTTTTGCAGCAATGTTTCCGTCTGAGCTCCCAGCTTGTCGAAGTAAGAATCGTTCTCTCTGAAAGCCTGTTCATCGGAAACATCATTCCCATCGATTTGAAAGCTGTCGTCTAAGGAAAATGGGTTATTTTTTACAATTATTTTAATTAAACTAAAATGATTGATTGTGGGGAGTAGAAGAAGATGAAGTCTGTGCCTTTTGGTAACTAAATTTAAGGATGGCACGATTAATCTGATTAATATAATACACAATAATCGATTATTTTGTTTGAATAAATGATTTAATTGTATCGAAAAACGGGTTGCGATTAATTGAATCAATAATCGATTATACTACAAAATAATCGCTTCCCTGAACTTTTACGCGCAAAGTAATAAGTTGAACATTAAAAATATAATTATGGCACCGGCTTCAAGCAAAGTGTTGAAATACTTCGCTAAATGAGATGATAAAGATAAAGGATGCATAACGTTCACATTAGAAAATATCACAAATGATGTTTGTATGTTTCAAACATTTTCATTATTTTTTACTTTTCTTCGATTAATTGCAATTAATAATTGAATGGTTTCAATTAATCATATGATTCAATAATCGATCAATGGATTTTTTGTGCCATTCCTTAGTAAATTCGGCTTAAGGTTTCCTTTTAACAGCCAAGTATCGTTATCGTTACTTTGATTCTGTCCTTCAAAATGGACAAAGAAAAAACCAAAAACACTCACCCATCGAAGAACTTTGTGTAAAGAGAAAAGATCCCATAAGGAATACCAAAACTCCAACAATAAATACGGCAGCCATTATAACGAAATAAGGGTCTTGACCGGCAATTTTGAATGGCTCTGGCGGCGGCGGTTCGGGCGGGGCCTGAGGACATGATAGGTCACAGTCCGAACACGAGCAGGCGGGCAGTTCCTTCTATAATATTTAATTCGAATGAATATATGCAATTAAAATAATTATCTCAGTTACTTACGCTGACCGCCTGGTTACAAGGTATGGTCTTTGGGTTAGTGGGCTTAAAATCGTTGCTCTTGTCCTTGGGCTCATGCTGTATGTACGTTATTTGAAAAGGAACATATGGGCTGGTACCGTCACCCATAAAGTTGAACCATTTTGTGGGATTGCAACGCGATGCTGGGTAAGTACCGCACATTAAGTCAAGAGCTAATTGACCTGTTTGCGGCACCGAAACCTAGGGAATAAAATAAGTATTTAGCAATATGTATCCTTAGTTATATAGAAAGATGTGTTAATACCTGAGAGCACGATTTGTAAGTCTTATTAATATACTCCGCCGATATATGCAAATCTACGGCGCTGATGTAGGAAATATCTAAAATGCATAACACAGTATTTAATGAGAATTGACGTCAGCTTTGACTCTAAATTTTGTAGACGAACGTAAACCTCTTTGAGTAAATTAAGGTTAACGCATAAAAGCTGAACTTAGTCATTAGTAGTCGAACCTTTTTTATTTTTTTTCGTCGCCGCCACATGCATAAAATCTGATTGCTGTGGGGAACATGTGAACTGGCAGATGTGCCGAACGAGATTCTCCATGCAGGACGGACATCGATCCAAAAAATTGGCGGCCAGCTTCACGTTTTTATTCAAAATTTCCACCTAAAAGTAAAATAATTATAATTAAAATAAATAAAATAATAATAATTAAAATAAAATAAATAATCATATTTATGCTGAAGTTAATTACGTTCAAGGATTTTTTACCTGTTGCTTGTCGCAGCAAAATTGGTTGCCACTATTCTCCATCAAGAATCCACATCGCTCTTTCAGCAACTCCAAACCGTCTTTAGGCATTTCCCTGGCTGTGCCATTGTAGGGACAGTTTTGACTGTGGCCAGTCTCCTCGGTGTTACAAACGCCATACCAAACACAGTCCTTCATAAACCATTAAAAAGAAGCTTGATTAATAAAGTCGTAAAAGCATATATAAAATTATTCGAGTAGATTCGGTTTACAGAGATCACAGAGAGATCTAACCATTAACCTTTTCAGGCATTTCAAGTTATGGCCAGATTAACCATGAGAGATGTAAATATTAAAAGAAATGTAAATATAAATAAATATTAAAAAATTTCTTTTGTATCTAAAAACTTTCGGGAAAACGAATACTTGAATCGAAATATATGACTTTATTTTAAATTTTGTCTATCGGAATTTGCTAAATTTATTCTGCTGCTGATCAAAAATAAGTATAATTTATAGGTTCAGAAATAACTCCATTTCATCGATGATTCTTAACCTCATATCGAATGCTATACTTCATACTTTTCACACACTCCACAGCCATTTGGAACTATTATTTGGGCTGTTTGAAAGGAAATTAGCTTGCATCTGTTTTGACTCAATCGCATTTATTTTTATGTGTATATTAGTATATTATGGATGACGTCAAGCCAGCAGCAGGTATTCTTAAACATTTGAGAACAGATGTCATGCACTTTTCATGGGCAATATCAGCAAATTTACACAGTCTTGTTTAGCTTACAACGATTAACATTTTTTACAAGCTTTTTTTCAAAAAAAGTTAATTTGTTTTCGGGCTGCGAACTTGAAACCCGACGTCCAACTATACTTTAATCAAAGCTAAAATCTGCACAGGTAAGATTTAAAAGCTTTTAACTGCACTCACCTGTTTTGATAATTGAATTAAAGTGCAGAACACAACGGCGAAGAGGATGTGCACTCCGAAAGCAGTACTCCTAAGTGGAATCGTTGACCGCATTCTATCACAATTGCATTTCTGTAAATATACCGTTATTTTAGTAAACCAAATAAAATATAGACAATAAAAGAACATAACAGTACACTCTTTGATCGCTTCAGATCTCAGTTCCCTTCGGATGCTGAACCGAAAATAAATCCGTCCGCTAGTTATCTGTTGTGTTCATGCAAATCTGATTGAAAAATACAGGGAAGAAAGCGATTTTCGAAAAAATTATATAAACATTTATTCGCGTAATGGATTTAAAGCGAGTCGGTGAATCCGGCTGTTGAAACACTTGGGATCTGAGAATGGAAGTTCCACAAAGACTTTCCAGATGCCCCGCAAAATACGGAATAATTCTTTTCGACATGAAACTCTAGCCACGAGCTGGTTTTATCGGTAGGTTTTAAAGTCCATTCAGTCGGAATATTATTAGTGTAATCATGAGCTTTTATGGTTGGATAGGCTCTTTTTTAAAGTGATTATCCCAGCTAATTTCCATGAAAATTAGGTTAAAAAAAAATATATCATATTTTTTGTATCATTTTTATTTTATGGTTTATATTTTTAAATTCCATAATTAAGGCCAAGTTTATGTGATAAATATTATAAGAAATTTAAAAGGACAAGAAATTTTTATATTTCAGTCGCAAATAAAAAATCATGATAACCTATGCACAATAACAATAAAATACAAAGAAAGTTGAATAGCTTCGTATCAAGGCAAAGTCTGGCTTTATGAGTCACAATAAGAAAATAATCACTTGATTCAGTTTAGTAATCGGAGCCATTAGTAACCACTTCTCACGTTTAAGAATAAATATTAAAAGCAATGAAAGATAAGACTGTGCACATTCATTCATACATACAGCTGGACCGCCAAGGGAGTTAGCGGGGATATGCGCCCTTGGACAATGATATGCTATATTTCGCGCTAAATCACATTGCCCGGTAACTGGTTAAGGCTACTGCGAAACTGATGATGCAACTAGTGGCCCGGTAATGGAATGGGTAATTTTATTATGGAGTGTACAAACACACATATATACATACATATGTATGTACTTATGTGCAGTATGTACAACAGCTGACGGTGCAATAGCCGATACTACCTCGATAGCACTTTTCCACCGCAATACGCAAAATATGTAGCAACCGCGGGGATAAAAAAAATCCGCAGCGAAGCCAATGTTTTATGTATTTGTGCTGCTACTGCCTCAGAAACCTATTGATATGCGGGTGTCACTGCATTCTTAAATATGACTGTCCACAGGGACCTTGTAGCCCGATGATAAAAGGCACGCAAGTTCACAAGAGACATGCTAGCAAGCTATCACTCTCAGCAAATCGTTAATTGTAAACATCGTATTGCGCCGAGCCAATAAAATTGTTTTCTTTGTTCCTCATATTCGTCTACACATCCCCAGGGATGTGTGTGTGTGCGTGAATGTCATGAAGTCACCTTAGAAAGGTTCCTTTATTTAATTAAATCAAACACTTTCGCTAACAGCCCGCTCTGAAGTTTCACTTTTTTCACAATATTTTGTTGATTGATTGATGTCGCCAATACCACTTTTCAATTATCCACAATATTTTACGGCTGAATCACGTAAATAACCTTCTAAATTAAGCTAAACTTGGAGCTTACTAACCCTCGTTTCCAATTCAGGAGAGCCAAAACAGGAGAGTGTGAGATTGTAACTGAAATATACAATTAAAATGTAAACACTCCCATTGACTATTTGTTAGAGTAACTTTCAAATCAATCGAATGAAATACAATCGATATACGTAAAATTGCGTCGCTACAGAGGACTATCGGAAGGGAACACGGAATGCACTTTTCCGATTTTATTTTTCCTAACAAAAACGTTAGTTATGTATTTTGAAGGTACAATTTTATGCAATTTACCACACAAAGATGCCTATTAAGCTAAATTGTTATAAAATCGTTAAATCCAAATTTAAGTCCGAATTAAGCCAAATTATATATGTTTGGGTCTACCTTATTTTCTATTCTTTAAAGTATTTTATTCTTTAAACAAAAAATCTACAGAAATTAATTTTTAAAATAAGTTTTTATTACGAGCGCGAAAAGCAGTGTTTTATTTTTTCCACTGTTTCATTTTCGAGGAGAATTATCGAACAGTTCCATCTCTCCGATATATTGTTTGTTTGTTTCAGACGTTGGTCCATAACTAACTATCGTGTATTTCTACTTGTCATTCTCATATTCAGTCGGCTTCGAATACAAAAGTCATGGTAAAGTTTATTTTAAATAGCAAAACGGCATATTTAGCAAACTAATCGACTTAATTCCAGTTTCGCAACCAATATGATAGTGATGTTACTGTGTGGAGTCCTCAAGGACGTCTGCATCAGGTTGAGTATGCCATGGAAGCCGTGAAGCTCGGCACTGCTACTGTTGGGCTAAAAAATCGGGACACCGCTGTGCTCGTAGCCCTGTCCAAACCGGCATCGGAACTGTCGGCTTCCCAACGCAAGATTATCCCCATCGACGAACACTTGGGAATATCCATTGCTGGAATTACTGCGGATGCTCGTGTGCTTAGCAAGTACTTGCGTTCGGAGTGCCTGAACTTCAAGCACTCTTACGACTTCACTTACCCGGTGACACGCTTGATTACTAACCTGGGCAACAAAATGCAGACCACCACTCAACGCTACGATCGCCGTCCGTATGGCGTGGGCCTGCTCGTGGCCGGCTACGATGAGAAGGGGCCGCACATATATCAGGTCACACCGTCCGCGACCTTTTTTAATTGCAAGGCCAATTCCATTGGATCGCGTTCTCAAAGCGCACGCACCTATTTGGACCGCAATCTAAATAAATTCTTGGACTGTTCCAAGGATGACATCATATGTCATGGCATCAACGCCATTCTGGATACCTTGCCCACTAACGAGAATCAAAGTCCCGACACTCCACCGCAGTATGTAAGTTTCCTCGCGGAATGTGTTGAAATTTCAACTATAATTGGTTACCTTTTTATTATTTAGACCATAACTGTAGCCATCGTCGGCGAGAATCAGCCCTTCACAATTTTCTCGGAGAAAGAGAACGCAAAGTACCTTGAAAAGGCCAAGAATGCTCGTGCTGGTCAGCGCAGACCTGGCGACGATGATAACGATGACGATAATCGCCCGTCCACATCGGATCAAGCTGATGCCGGTCCAAGGGACCCTCAGGTTGCGGTGGCCACGGAGGAACGTTAATCACTGGCAGGAGTTCGAAGTCGTCTTAAGCATTCAAAATGTTGGATGGGAGGTTAAAATAAACTTTGTCATGCATTTGCATATTTATACCGGAAATATGGGCTGCTAATATTAGGGGGGGATATGGGAAGGCCTTCTGCAGGATCATGAGGCATTGGACATGGGCCGTAGAGGGAAAGGTAAATCATAAACAAAAAGACGGCTTACTTCTATCCGTCTATTATATATATACAAAATTCTAATTCTATTGATTTTTACAAAAGATTATGATTAAGCGAGTTTACGACAACAACAAAATTAGTTTTTTTTATTTAAAGAAATGAAATGTAAAAAGTCTATGTTTCACATTCCATCATTCCTTCATCGACCCTCACATTTTCTCTGCACGTTATTTTACGTTTATTGAATTGTGGCCACACTTTAATGCCGGTATTATTATTATTCTCTTTCTGTTTTAATAAAAACTAATTACATTCGGTTTTGTGAATGACAAGTTCTAAACATCTGCTGATCACTAGGATGAGCAGAATAAAGGAGTGCTTTTCCTTTAGGTTTTTTAGTTTTAAATTAAATTTTTTAATAATTACATAACGAAAGTTTACTACTTCGATCTCCGTTTAACTGATAAAATAAAATAAGATTTTTACAATGTATATAATACACTAAGGTGTAAGTCCACAACTGGGAAGAAATTGAATGAAAAGAAAGAAGAGTGAATTATAAGTCCGAAATGTTAGATTTGAGGATTAGTTTAAGTGCTAAAAGTTAAAGATGATCAACAGGTTGTGTAAATGGGGTTTTGCATTATAAAAAAAAGGAATTCAAGAAAACCATTGCCTTCCTTTCAGCCAAGATGACTCTGCCGGATCTTGTGACTAGTTTATCGTCCAATCCATACTTTGGAGCTGGCTTCGGATTATTCGGCGTTGGAGCCGCTGCTGCCATCCTAAGGAAGGGTCTGCAGGGCGGATTAATACTGTTCCGGCGACACTGCATGATTACGTTGGAGGTGCCATGCCGGGACAAATCCTACCAGTGGCTCTTAAAATGGATAACAATCAGAGGAGCCCGCAAAACGCAACATCTGAGTGTGGAAACCACCTTTCTACAGAGCGACAGCGGCCAGATAAAGACCACCTATGACTTTATACCCAGCATTGGCAAGCATCTGTTCAACTACAAGGGTAACTGGATTCAGGTGGAGCGAACCAGGGAGCAGCAAACTCTGGATTTGCACATGGGCGTTCCGTGGGAAACGGTGACCCTGACGGCCTTCGGCAACAACAAACAAATATACTTTGACATCCTGGAGGAGGCGCGGCTTTTGGCACTGGAGGCCACCGAGGGCAAGACGGTGCTGTACACGGCTATGGGCGCCGAGTGGCGACCCTTCGGACATCCTCGTCGGCGGCGGCCCACAGCCTCGGTCGTCTTGGACCGCGGCACATCCCACAAGATAATTTCCGATTGCCAGGACTTCATCAAGAGCTCCCTGTGGTACACGCAACGTGGAATCCCCTACCGCCGGGGCTATCTTCTATACGGACCTCCAGGGTGCGGCAAATCCAGCTTTATCACTGCCTTGGCTGGCGAGTTGGAGTACAGTGTTTGCCTACTGAATCTGTCGGAGAGGGGCTTAACCGACGATCGACTTAATCACCTCCTAAACGTGGCCCCGGAACAGAGCATCATTTTGCTGGAGGACATCGACGCCGCTTTCGTGTCGCGCGAGCAGAGTTCACAGCAAAAGTCAGCTTTCGATGGCCTAAACAGGATAACATTCAGTGGACTCCTCAACTGTTTGGATGGCGTGGGATCGACGGAAGCTCGCATAGTTTTTATGACCACGAACTATATAGATCGCTTGGATCCCGCCCTAATTCGTCCGGGTAGAATCGACCTGAAGGAATACATTGGCTATTGCACGCCGTATCAATTGGAAGAAATGTTCAAGAACTTCTTCGGCAACAGCGAGTCCACGAAGGCGGAAGAGTTCGCCGAACGAGTAAATTCCTTCGGCCGTTCCGCGAGTCCAGCTCAAGTTCAAGGTTTCTTTATGAAACATAAATTATCGTCGCCGCAGAACGTTATTGATTCGTGTGAAGATATTTGGGAGAATGTTTTGGGCGACAATAAAAAGAATAATTAATAATTATTACGCTAATTGTTTAACTGATAGAACCTATCGAAGCAAATCTCTCCCTTGCCTAAAACCAACATAATATTTTATATATTATGATTTAATTACATTTTTATAGGTAATTTAAAAATATGAACTATGTTCTAAAATATATGTATATATTTTATGTGACATTTAAATTTGATTAGTCCTTTGATCTTCTCGGCCTTCCCACCTTGCCTTTCCTTTGTCCAAGCGTTCCATTCGAGTTAGCGGGCCCCTTAAGTAATTTGTGCCAATCCTGCTCACACACCAAGCTTGCTCCTAACATAGTATACCTGGAGGAAAAGTTTTAGTTTTAATTAAATAAGCTAATATTCGAAGCGTACGCTTACCTGTCGCCTGGGCGCAGACTTGATCCACACTTAGCACAACTAAAGCACCTTAGATGAAATACGCAATTAATTATTTGTTTTTGTTGATTTTGTAAATCAATATTATTTATGCCAGTTAGGGCTTTCGCTACTAGTTCGCTCGGAGGAATGGTTTCGCCACAACCAGAACAAACTCCAGAGCAGCCAAACATACTGGAAGCAGTATTGAAAGAATTAGTTATATTAAATTGCAATAAGTAAGTATCTCTTAGATAATCATACCTGGAATAGTCCTTTTTGCAAAGAATTAGGCCTCGCCTCGTAAAACAGCTGGAGCCAACTTCTGCTAGCATAGCACCACAACAGTGACATTTGAGACAACCATTGTGCCAATATCTGTCTAGAGCGTATAAAAGGTATCTATCACTTATTTTATCTGCAATTAAATCAAAATACTCGATTAATGTTGAGAAATTAGTTACTTGTGACAAGTTCTTACCGCCACAACCACCACACACTTTAATAAGAGAGTTAGAGTGAATTAGCTGTTGATTATTGAAATCGTTTGAAGATTCGTCCATGAACGATAGCTGAGACGACGATATATTCGAGTTGGTTTCGACAATGTCCTTGGTGTGATTCGAGTTTCTATAATCAATTACTATGGGGGCGAAGTTCTCTGGACTAGATGAGTCTTGATGATGTGCCGCTAGTATGTCTCTATATGAATGGAACGTTGCATTCATTGCTAAAAATGTTGATGACTTAAGTCGTAAAAGGCATAAAGGTCCTGTTTATAGTATTAACCCTGAAAAAAGAGACAAAAAGGAACGAGCATTTAGTAACCTACGTACATTTATAAGGTCTCAAGGTATAATTTGATTTAAATTAAACTTTTGGTATTATATTTGTGTGGACCAACCTTTCGAAGCTCGTAGATATGAAGATCAAACTTGTAAGAACTCCATAATCGTAGTGCCTCGACCATGAAATATCCGGTGGTCAAAATATAATCCACAATGTACAAACGAAAGGTAAATATATCTAAAATAATATAAAAATTATTTCCATTAACAATTTTTTTTAAATAATGATACATTTATGTCCCTGTTTTATGACTGAAGACATTATTAAAAGGTTTAAAAATGGCAAATCAGTAATTAAACCTTTTTTTGGCTATGCAATCTTTACATCATAATTTTATAAACAGTTCAGAATTTGATGAATGATGATTTCTCTTGGGGCCCACTCACTGGATAAAATATTTATTATTTCAATCGATGACTGCAGGGAATTGGTATTTTAACAGCGTCTTCTGCAATTATCGATATTAGTGAAGGAAAACCATCACCTTCTAAAATCTATTAATGTAATCCTTGCCATTTATTTCCAATTCGAAATTAATTTCTGATCCATTTTGCATTGCTGCCACAGCTGTCCATACATACGTACGTACATACAAATGCATAAAAGTAAGAAGTCCGTATGTACAAACATTTATTTCGTTCCGAACGCCTAATGTATGTACGTCCATATATATGTACATACATATGTGCGTAAAGCTGCGGTCTTATGCCGATAGATTAATCAATAATTAAGTTTCGTAAATTGATTCGCGCACCATAGAGCACCTCGTAACTAACGTTAAACTTTTTTTTATATTTAACATAACTTATTTGCTGTCAGTCACACATTGCAAAATTTTTGTGTACATATATATGTACATAGGTTTAGTTCAGTTTAAAGAGACAGCATTAACCATCCTTGCATTTCATAAACCAAAATGTACTTTTCAACTTACGCACTCATCAATTAATTATTTAATAGCGAAAAATTCTCAGACGACACCATGAGGAACAGTAAAATCGTTTTAGTTTCCAACACCATTTCTTGTATACGACTTTACATACCAAACTAATTCATAGATATGAAAGCAAGCAATCCGCGATTCCACAGGGTGTGCCGTGCACTTTTACATTTTAATCGTTGAATTCGTTTGTTTTACGAGGGAAAATATCGCATTCAGTGGTGGTTGTCTAGCGATTTTCTCTCCAGATCAATAATTTATTTATATGTATCCAATTAAGAACTAGGATTGTTTCAATTCATAAATTAAAAATCTGTCCTCAAATGTGACTTAATTAATTAGTTAAGTTAATTTACTTCAATTTGACACAATCAATATTTTACTTTCCTGATTATCCGGGTATAAAAGAAGTAATGTTTTTGAATACCATGCAAGAATTTATAGAACATATGATAATCGATAAACTTTTACTCCTTGAATGACACAAACAGTTGTTTATTTCTAATGTTGAATGAAACGCTGTAAACCAAATACAAAGAAAATTAAATATTTCATCTTCACAATTTAGTTCAAATTATTTTTATTATTCATTTAAAATATCTGTTAAACTAAAACCAGTTTTTCTTTATGAGTAATCGACCACATAAATGCATATGGATTATTCGGTTATTAGTTATATGGGCTTTATAGAAGAGTAAACAAAGGAGTCCTGGTTTATATCACTAAGTGATTACATCGAAATGTGATGATCCCATTTTTCTGAGATATTGACCCGAAATCACACGGATTACAGCCTAGCAACAATCTTTTATCGGTTTCGCATGAAAAAATCTATGCATAACATTCACATTTTTCTTACTTTTTTGCGTGCACCAAGTTAATGTAGTGGGAAAAAGTTGCTCCCATCGATAACCGATAATGTAAACATTCCTCGGCAGTAGAGATTGAGAAATCATCGATATTTTGGAAAACATCGATGTTTTATGGCGACAATCGATGCTTTGTCATTTTTTTGTTTCTTATTTATTTTTTAAATATATAACACATTGATGTTTTTCCACCTTTTACAAACAAATTTAGCTATTGTATATTAATGTATTGATTGAATACAAATATTTTGAAGCTTTAGCTTATTGACCTAGAACACAATTCCGTAATGCCAGTTTGGTGGCCCCATAAATGTTCAACTTCAGACACGATACTTACAGTTTGCTCATTTCTTAAGGTTAAAAAAAAGCAGCATTAAATATAAAAGTATTTAAACAAATTATTTATTCAAATATGGTAATTCTAGATTTTAATTTTTATCCTGCGCAAAATAACAATGTATTAACTTAACTATAATATTAAGAATAAATCTATGATGTTAAATCAATGGAAATTATTCGCCCCGTGCTATTGAACGGCTGAACTGTCGAGGAGATTGAGTCAAACGTACTACTACTCTCAGTAGTGATCGGGTTTGATGGGCTTTTCTCCGTATTAGCCGCCGCCGCCGCCGAATGGGCGTACCAGTCTGTAAGTCGGACCAATTTCTTGGAAAAATTGCAATTCTCTTGATTGTATTCCTTCCTGTGCTGCTCCTGCGTGTCAGTAAAATTATTCGATGTGGTTAGAGAGTTAACCAATGAATGATTTGTAATTGTGTCAACACTGCAACGACTAAACACCGAGTTTGCCTTATAATTTGAAAAAATGTATAGCGACTGTTGCAAGGGCTTAACCGCACTATTATCGGGAGCCGACGATGATTCTGGCTCAGAGGAACCTTTGCTTGAGTCATTTGTTCGCCTGCTAGACTTTCTATTGTTGTTGTTATGCGTTAGTTTGATTATAGTAAGCGCATCGGAGCCAAGCACTTTAGTACTGCTTTCATCATTATCGTCGTCTTCCGACGAGCACAAGTCAATCGTGTCGACAACTACTTCGTTCGATGGCGAGATCCTCCAATGCGAATTGAGCGAATTGTGGCGCGTAAGTCTTATATTTAGTTTTGTATTTGCAGCAGCCTGGCTTTGCTCCTCCATCACCATCTGTTGTTCCGATATCTTTTTCAATCGAACTGAAATTGGACGGCATTGCTTGATTAGCGGCGAATTCAAAAACAAAAAATTCTCAGTGGTATCCCGGCGTTTAACAAACTGACGCCGAGGAAATGTATAAATATGAAAATTGTGTTCATGCGATTTCTTAAATGTACAATGAACGTTCATGCTGCCCGATTTCTTTTCGAAAATCTTTTGCCTCGGTGTGTTCGACTTGGAAAGTAAGGGCGTATAACAAAATCGATCCAAGCGCTCCTGCCTTTCTGAAATATATTCCGCCGATATAGTTTGCTTCGTAGTCTTTAATAATTGCTGACCCGCAGGTGATGATATTGGGATAAACGAGCATCGACTGAACGAGTGAACTGTGCGATTCCTTCGTGACGGCAATCGTCGGCTTCTACTCGATGTTTCCGTTGATGCTTCTTCGCTGAATGAGTGCGTTTTTTGCTTTTCATTCGATAAGCAGCTGGCGTCGGAAAACTTCGATTGCAGGCCAAAGTTCAAGAGAAATGCGTTGCGCAGTTCGTCATCCTCATTTTTTCCTTCGCATTTGTTGTTATCTGCTGGCTCTGGCGAATCACAAAGTATAACATCGTCTTCCATGCAACAGATATTTTCATGTTCCTGCCATGCCATAAATGTTATTTAGAATGTTTTTCAGTCTTTTTCTTACTATGTTACTTAGCTTACCAGTATAGCTTCTTTCGAATAAAGTTCAGCATCACAGTTATCGCATAGATAAATATCAAAGGGTGGTGGCTCAACCATCATATGTTGCGAGTTTTCACTTAATGAACTGTTATTATTCTTCTGCAGCAACAAACACTTTCTGTTCTTTTGCTGTCTGTCATACGACTGCAAAAATTGACAGCAAGTAAGCACTGTGGTTTGTCAAATTTTAATTGGCACTTACCATATTTTCATTGCGAAATGTCACCAGCAATTTGTTGTTTCTTCTGTCATACAATGACGTCGTTGAGTTATAATTGTTTATAAATCTCAAGCTAGCGTGCTCGTATGCAGCTAAATCGTTACAAAATCTTAATAGGAATAGGCTTTTGTGAAATTGATAGCATATAACCACAATCTCTTTCATTTTCTCCATCCAATTCTACAAAGAAGAAAAAGGATTTAGTTCATATGAAACATTTCGTCGAAATGGAAATAATCTGGTCACTCCGAATATTCTAGAGACTTGATATCAATTGTAGCACAACTTTGGGTGTTATTTAAATCGATATTAAATCCACAGCGATTTCTAAAGTCCCTCTAAATAACGATTATATCTAATTAATCAAAGGTTAAATTAAACGCTATTCAGTTGAACCATATGAAGGTTAAAATTAAGAAAAAGCTTACCCCAACAAACGCTTTTGGCTTTTTTAATGGAATCTCGAATGGCGCATTTTCGGGCCACCATTCTGGTTCACTGCAATCCACTTTCTTTGGTAAGTTTATATGTCCTAACGAGCACTGCACCATGAATGGAATAAAGTTTTCTAATTGCGGCTCCGTTATTTTCTCCAACGATGTCGGATATCCGTTAGCAAAAAGAAGTGGTAAGTTGGATATCATGTTGTGCTGCGCTTTATCTTTTTCATCCATTGTCACTGAAATTACATAAGAATAAGAATAGTCTATTATATAAAATAATTTTGTGCCGTGTGAAAACTTTATTTTTACAGAAACACACACACACAATAATTCAATATATCAGTAAATCAATAAAGAAGGTACGAAGATTGCAAAACACTGTGCTTAACAGATACTTGTACTACAAAAACCATTGATTAATAAACCGGAGATTAAGAAAACCACTGGTAGCTAACTTAAACTGAGATTTAAGATACCAAAAACTCGCATTGAAAACATGATCTTTATAAATTGTACCTGACGATCGAATAGCTACCGTACTAGGAATGATATAAACTCTTATACTCAGCCTGCCTGCGAACGTTCGCAAGCAACTCTCTTCTCTGTGTATGTATACCCAAGCATGCTTCTGGCCTTTGAGGGTAGCGGAGCCATTTTCTTTTTGCTTGTGTATGTACATCAGTAGAGTTTATGAGACTGGCAAGGGAAGAACTTGGAGTCAATTTTGTTATATTTTCGTAGATCATTTTATTGGGAGAGCTTGGGTGATCATCAGAATATAAAAAATAATCAAGAAATAAACCAATCTAATTCATTTTAAATGGCTCTTTATGTGATTTTGCCGATAAAACGCCACAGAAAAGGAAAAAAACAAAGGACAACAGCTGATGAACAGATGTCTGATAAAGCAAATGTTGGATAACCTCTTTTTATAAATTAATTTATGAAATGTTGAATTAAGGATAACAGAACCAAACATAATTTAAGTCTTTGAAAGTCCGTATAAGTTCTTGAATACGTATTTCCCATATCGGTAGAAGTTTCCTGAAAAGGGTACGGCCACACTTTTTTCGTCATGCGTTTTGTCTTTCAGTAGTACAATAACAAGAGATCTACCTTTTAACTTTTTTTATTCTCTTTCCCTTCCTTTTTCTTTCGCTATTAGCTTTCATAGTCATTATGCTATGACCCCGTTACCGTGTGCTTATGCAGCAAACGCTGCCATCTTGCTTAGACCAAAATCTAGTGGTTACACGCCTTACCATTCATTTCACTTAACGAATCTGGGGACCACACTCGTAAATGATTCGAGTTTATGAATTCGAGCTCTGTTCCATATTAAGAAATGAATGTGGTGTTTTTAGCTATACCACAAATCCCGTTATTTTAGATTACCTAGCGAAGCGACCGTCCCGCAAATTTTATGTCCTACTGCCGTTTGCTTCACTGCAAAAATCACGAATGGCTTTCATATGTGTACTTGTATCTACACGCACACAAACATTCAATGTATACCAAGGGAACTAGAATAACTTGGCAAATTCAACTTTTGCTGCCTTGCTGCTTCCTTCGAAGCACACATACGCTGGCACTCACACACATACACTGGCACTTATGAATAATATTTGTATGTACATAAACACTGTTAAATAGTCATATGTTTTACGGAGCAACCACACAGTTTCATATGCTGTGGTATAAATACCACATCTGATTTAGACGAGTGTATGTAATACACTCGACGAAAACTATTGAAAAATTCTAAAGAAGTTATGATTAAATCATTGATTTGAATGTAATTATGTTCTTTAGCTGGATGTTGCAAAACAAAAGTTAGCCACAAAATACATTAGCTGCTCTGGAATGCTCAATGCTATAGTCTTTGCATATATGTACATATCACGAAAAAAAAACCAATAGAAAACAGTCTCAATAACCTCTTTACATTTATACCATTATAAGAACGCACCAAAAATTCGCAATGATTAACAGAACGCAAGACAAGGAGACATCCACAATCACAAATATGATAACATAGTAGTAACAATACACAACACTTTCTTCGTAAAAAATTAATTTGTTGTAGATGATATCGAATGGTTTAAGTAAGATCTCACTGCCAAATGTAGAAATCGATTGTGAGAAGTACATTGAACGTTGAAAATGAAACGCGGAAACGGAACAAAAACTCTTATTTTTACATCTTATGTAAAAATCCATAGATGTTTTTTGTTTTATAAATAATTTTAGTTTAATATAAATATTTACGACGAATTTTTAAGTTTTAAATTGGAACTTTTTTAATGTGTGCTGACTTAAAAAAAAACACAAAAATTTACAATAAATATATAGCGCTAATGCTCATTCCTCCTTGTGGTACAGATGGGATTTTCGAAAGTCGGATCGATCAGCTGTTATCTGATGCTAGAGGTAAGAGCATCAAAACAAGCAAAAGTTAAACTACATTATGGCTAGTTGTAGAGGGAAACTAATCACCCAGAGGAATAACACTACTTTTGGTAAAATTGAGGCAGAAAGTTATGTTTTGTCTTAACTGTTTTATTACCCGTTTATGAAACGGATTTTGTGAGAACGCACGGTTAACTGCAGTTCCAGTTTCTGCTGGTCGTAATAATATTCCATCCCAACGTCCCAGTATAGACATCATTTCAAAGTGAATGCGGAACTATTGTTAAAAATATCGATAATTTTGAACATCTTGTATTCGCTAATTGTGCAACGTGTTTAAGCAAAAGACTTAAAATGAAAGTTGAGGCACTGGATAAATTCTGGACTGACAAAAGTCGTTATGATGTTGCTGAAAAACGGTTCTACGAGGGCCCCCAGAAGGTAACTAAAACAGTCTATTTTGAAATGTCTACATACATAGTATGTATGTAATTGTACATTTCACGTGGCCCGGTTACTGGAATGTTTTCCAAATTTTTCGCGAAACATTGGGCAAAAGTACACAATTTGTACATGTGCATAATGTTCGAATGTCTTAGGTGCATCTCTTTTATTATAATACGCAATAGTAACAGTGCATATATAAGTCCGTATTTATAATAGTATATTCCTGTTCCTGTATGTAACAGGTGCATTGCATTTTCTGACCCTGCAAAAGTATAAAAATAAACGAATCGCGTTTAGCCAATTCGATGTAGCAATATCACTATCAGGTTGAATCTAGCTATGTATATTTGTCTCGTAGAATAATTAAAAACCGCACTTAGCATGGATTTGAGGCATGCAAATGTCTTACATTATTTTGAACTGATAAGTAATTACTGATTATTTTTCAGCCTGGCAACAAACTAAAACTGTATTTTGAAACTATTACACAAAAATATAAATCTTTTAAATATGCAGTTCTTATTATTTATAGTAATGTTAGCCTTCCCACTTTGGGGATTTTCCCAGACACACAAAACTAATAAATGGCGACATGTAAGCAATAATGTGTACCTCAGTTTTCAAGCATTCCAGTACACAACAAATTCTTTTCACCAACTACGACACCTTCTGTTCTTGAGCGAGCTTGTATAGTTTTTATTCTCAATATTGATCAATCCATTAGTTTACTCGAGTAATAAATAGTGTTGTCTTGTTTTTAAGGTCACTGAGCGCAGCCACTACAGCCCCTTAGTAAGCGAAATTGCAAAGGCTAGGGAACACATACAGAACTCATTGGAAAAGGTAACTATAGCCAATACCCATTTACCTTCCTTTTATTTTTTTTTTTTAACCCCTGGTATTTATATGTTTTTCGTATATTCAGTATGTTATTCGTTTTCCTAGGTAGCAAAAACTACTTTAATCGGTTGATTTCTTATAAAATCTCTTTTTTTATTGAGCTTAATTATTATTATTTACTAGTTAGTAACTCAATCTCCATTTAATTGCAGATTGACGGAGTTACCTTGGACGTTGGCTCCAATTCGCCTCTCGCCAGCCGACTGTCGCAGTTGGAGAGCGAGAATAAGGAACTGAAATCCGAAGTTGCCGAACTGCACAAGCTCATCAATGCCCTGCTCAAGCGCGTGGATACGGTTGAAGCTAAATTGGACTTGAGCAACGGCGAGGCCAAGAAGTCAGGAGCACCAACAAACAGCCAAAAGGAGCAAAAGGAGGACGACGATGATGTCGATCTTTTTGGCTCTGACAGCGAGGAGGAGGGAGAGGAGGCTGCGCGCATAAGAGAAGAACGTCTGGCGGCCTACGCTGCTAAAAAATCCAAGAAGGCTGTCATTATCGCCAAGTCGAATATCATCCTCGATGTCAAGCCCTGGGACGATGAAACCGATCTTAAAGTCATGGAGACCGAAATCCGCAAAATCACACTCGATGGTCTGCTGTGGGGTGCTTCCAAATTCGTTCCCGTCGCCTTCGGCATTCAGAAGCTCAGTATCTCCTGTGTGGTTGAGGACGACAAGGTTTCCATTGACTGGCTGACTGAGGAGATCGAAAAACTTGAAGACTTTGTTCAGAGCGTTGACATTGCTGCCTTTAACAAGATCTAAGAAGAGTGGATAATTTATCAAGCGCAGATTCGGATTTACCTCATTACGAATGGGTGTCATTTAAATAAATATTTTGATAATACAAACTAAACTAAATGGTTTTACATTATTTTAAACACATTTATTTAAAAAATAAAATATAAAAAATTACTTATAAATGTAATATTTCGGCTCACAGCTAAACTTTAAATTATAAAGTATTATTAGGATTTAAAGCGCGGGGACTAGTTCTCATAAAGCTCTACAAAGTATAAATACGTAATGATACACATAGTATTAAAGCATCTAAAGCATAATTTCATGTTCTGCTTGCGTTGGGGTTGAGGTTTTTCGCGCCAGCTCACAACTGCCAGGCGAGGACCTGAGTGTGGTCATCGCTGTGCTGCTTGGCGCATAGGATTTGGTCAGACCCACGCGATTTCTGTTCGACGCGACGTTAGTGTCCGCTTGCAGGCCTGTAAAATTGTGTAAAAATGGAACAATTAATTAAATATGCTTTAGTTTCAGATGGTCAATTATAAATATCAGTTTAAACACCCAAAATAGGCCATTGGTTTTCGCTTCTATTTGTTATTGTTTCGTATAAACACTCACCTATTTTCATTAAGATTTCATTCCAAATTCGTCGCTTAAAAACAAAAATGAAAAACACAAATATGCCCAGGAGAACATTAAACGAATCGCTTATGGTCCAAAAGAAGGTTTTCTTATGATCATAAAAAATAATGCTGACTATTTCCAAAAGCCATGTGATGCCCATTACAAAGCACAATTTTGTGTTCATAATGAATCGGGTTTTATCTTGAAAGAAGCGTCTCTTTAGCACGGGCTTATCACTGTTCAAGCTCTGCATCTTGTAGATTTCGTTTTTCACCTTATTGCAGTACTTCATGGTGAGCACGAAAAGTATTAGGTTGAAAATGAAAAGTATTCCAACGGGGCCCGAAAAAAACAGTAAACTGGCTGACCCAAAAGAATCATCTAGAAAATAAAAAACGGAATATAAATATTTGATATTCACTTAATTCAAACAGAGTTGCTTACATGTAAACCAGCAGCGTCCGTGCCCGAAATTTGGACGGACAACATCGGGTAGAACATTGGACTTGGTAAATGCTACCGTAATGGCGGTTAATAAGGTGGGGAGTCCCCAGCCATAGCAGGAGTACCAAATAAATTGCCTCCGTTGGTCGCTTTTTTCGCAGCTTTTTATTTTCGTCGATCTAAAATATAATTAGAGGGGTAATCATTTATAGTTTATGTGTGCTAATTTTGGTTATTTATTTTGGATATACTTGGACACATTTAACTGATTCTTACCCGAAAGTTTTCCATATGTCAAAGGAAGTGATATTCATCCAGGAAAATGCGGCCATCAAGCAAAAATATACGAAAAATCCTAAAAGAAAAATACATTTTAAAGAATAAGATTATCGAGTACACGTTATGTTGAATCATAGTAATATTTAAATTAATTATATGTCACTTCTTTCGATTAGAATTTTTGTATTTATATAAATGTAAATAGTAAGTAGTAATAAGTAAAATTTCGATAAAATATTTTTGTTATTCCTAAAAAGCGTCGTCATTATTGATTCTATGCTTTCGGTATTTCGTAATTACCGGCACGCACACACAAACTCACAGCAGGACATTAAACGGTTGCCTTGTTGACCATTAATTATGGTGATATTAACTTACCAGAAAAGAAGCAGACGTCATCATTGGATGTGGGCTTTAATTGACCCAACGCAATACTCATGTACGCCAAAAACAGACTGATAACAAGGCAAATGAGGATTTTTCCAGGAAGATTCCGTAATTTAGCAATGGATATGTAAACAATCAAGGTCATGGCGTAAAAGCAACAGGATATGAGAAGACCAATCGGATACATTCGAAAACGAAGGTGATCATTTCCAACTACCTTTGTGTCAAAACAAAGGAATGTGTACAGCTGCTCTGAAAGAAAGGGAGGCAAAGAATTAATGATTATTTTAGTTATGTTAAATAAAATAAAAAACACTTTATTACTTTCATAGTTTTAAATTTCCATTATTTTACCAGGAAGTTTACCTTTTGATTCGGTCGAACTCGTTCCAAACAATATTGAGTATTCGTATAGCGTTTTCGAGTATTTTGAATAATAAGTGAGCCATCGGAGGAGTTTATTGTGTGTGCATCGTCAGGAAAGTTGTCTGGATCCAATCGAAATTTTTGGCAATCCAATCTATGAAGTATGCCGAATTCTAAAAAAAAGAATAATAATAATTCATGTAATACTATATAAACAAATATTGTGCCCAGATCTCGTAGGGGTTTTGAACAGATACTATGGAATATTACAAATTTGATTTTGTTTTTCAACTCCAATCTTCAAAATTTGTGCCCAGCCAGCAGTCTTATTTTACTGTTGATAACTAATGTTATTTCGTCATTCTGACCTATCCTAACAAAACTGAAGTGTGTCAAACACATGTTTATACAAAGGTGCTACCCTTAATGGCTTATTTTGCCCGATAACAACATTTAGCAAAGATAATTATAGCGACAAAATAGTGACAACACTAATGACTTATCAGGATGCAATTACGAATAATTGTCAAACTAAATATATGTAGATAAATTCTGTTTTTCATTCATTGAAAACTATACACCATAAATATGTTTATGTATTTCACGCTTTTCGCCTTAATTTGAGTGAAACAGGTGACCCAGCATATGGAAGCAATCATAACGATCTGCGCGGGAAAAGCTATTTCCCTCTTTATTTTACCGAATTAATGAGTGCTAATCGATAATTACCAGAAATAAGAAATCATTAAAGAGCAATTCTTCGTAAAATATTAGCCCACTTTTTTCACAATCACATAATTTATAATCCATACAGCTCTTACCTGGTGGCTTTGAGAAGTTTGCGTTTATATTGAGGTTTTGAAAGCTTTGAAATTCATTATCAGTCTCGTCGCTCTTACAATAGGTACTGGAATTGCCTTTGGCGTACATTTCGCCTTCGCCACAGCATCGCCGGATGCACGGTAATTTTTGACAAACTTTCCTGTCCTGACACGCTTGAATTATATACTTTTGGTGCGAAGAATACTTTCTTTTCGATGGAATTTCATAGCCATCATAAATGGCATCTATGCAGAATTTCGATAATGGCAGACTATTTGATCCATCCTTCCAAACCAAAGAACTTTCACTGAATTGCACTATTTTTGCGGTTACCGTATATTCCACAAAGGCCTGATTATCCGAACATTGCAGGGAGTAGTTATCAAAAAATATAATTGGATTGTTGATGATGGAAGAGTAAACAAAGAAATCGGTTTCGCCAAGTACGATGCACGTATTATTTTCGGAAACGTAAATAGAGCCCAGTGGGCAGCACTTGTTTACATATTTAACACTTTGAGACAACACATTCTTTTCGAATTCACAAGACAAAACGATGAGCTTTCGCTTGTCTAATTGCCCAAGGCAGGAATTATTTTTTAAATACAAGGCACTTTCACTTTGATCTGTTACGTTTAGAATAGTAATGTTTTTGCACTTTGGTAACTCGTATATAAGGTTATCTGAGTCATTGTGGGGCGGTTCCGGGCCCTCTAATCCCAGGCCTTGTGGGGCTATCATTTCGCCTATTACTTCAATCGGAACCGGAAATTCGTAAAGGTTTAGGGTTTCATTGGAAGCACACTGGTAAATTTCCGAGTTATTCACGTCGCGGTAT
>JAEIHY010019608.1:0-15350 GCA_018904565.1 Drosophila tsacasi
TTTTTTGCAATCCAAAAAAGGTTCAACTTTGAACACCTGTAACTTCTTAAATACTGAACCTATTCGAATAATTTTTTGGATTCAACCCTTCTGAACTATTACCTGTCGAATGCAATAAAAAATGTTACAATACGTTGTCATCAAAAAGTTGATTTAAGTATAGTATCTCTATCTTTTGCCCCATTGTGCGCCTGCACAAGCTGCGATTAGCTCTACGGCTTTCCACAAATCGCTGATCGGAGAGGCCACTATATGGAGTGAGTATTAAAATATTTACCAGTGCTGACTATCCTCAGTCTCTCTGAAATATATATTATATAATGGTACCTAACATTTTGTGGTTAGTTTTTGGGTAAGTCATAGTTGAAGTTCAGAAGCAGATCATTGTTTACAATAAATAAACAAATAACGACAGTTGCCCAAGGCAACTACAATATTTATTTTAAGACCTTAGGCTATACAAGTAATTATTTTCTAGCGATTGAATATTTTTTGTTACTTGTTATATACAAATTCATTAACTTTGAAACGAGTAATCAAGGTATGAACAGAGAAATATATAATTATAATTAAATGTAAGTATATATAAATATATATAAATACATGAATAAGTAGGTATAAATAAACTTAGTAATAAGTAAAAATAAATACAAATAAACATGGATAAGTATAGTTAAATAGTGCTTTTAGATATAGATAATTAGAGAACATAGATTTCTCAAGGGGTTTTTTACCTACAAGAACCCGACATTTTTAACGAGTATTTATTTACTAATTCTTTAAACCAAAAAAGTTTTAAATACTTGACAAATTTGTATTTTAAATTAAACTAATTAAAACCCTAAATTTTAACTTGAAAAAGTTCAAGCTGCCATATCTGGTCTTCGGTTCTCTGATTATCGCCCCATTCTCTGTGGAATTTTCTGTTGATTGCATTAAGTGATGTCAAGATGGCTATTTTGAGGCGTACTTTTTTTTTAGAGAATATAAAAGAAAACAAAAAAAAAAATGCTAACTTCAGGAACGCGAGGCTTATACCTTTGCAGTTAGCAATCGGGGAGAACTCGAAATTGATCATAACTAAGCCAAAAAAGCATTAATTTTACTTTGGATAGGTTTTCAGTACTGTTTTTTTTTTAAGTTTAAAAGATCTGCATACTATATATCTATATATATATATATATAATATACAGACAATATTTTGTAGATTTATATAAACTGCGCGTAGATAACGTTTTTAGCCTGACCCTAAATCAGTTTTAGCCCTTAGTGTTTAGCTATTTTCTGTGCCAGTTTTAGCTTATTCTGTAAACAATTGTTGGCAACACTAACCTGAGCCGGCCTGGCCAACTTTCCTGTGAGTGTTTGCTTTCTTCAGCTTTGCCTCCGTTGCGTCGTCGCAACCAGTCTCCAGCAGGTAATATCCAAGTGTCTTCAGTCTTCTGTCTCCAGCTACGTGGATCGGTTGTGCCAGTGCCGCTCACGTACCGCTCTCGAACCGCTTACCCCTTCCCCTGCCGTTGTTTATTTCCTATACTATATATTGTAATATCAACGAGTGTGAGTACTTTTCAGGGGTCAGTGGATACGATTGACTCGCAGACTTTGCCGGCATGGCACAAAGTCTAGCCTAGGCACAGCGAAAAAACCGGGAAGGTTCAGTCTTCAACTCCAATTCCTTACTTATCAGAGGAAGAGCTAACAAACTTTCCCCGGGTTTTCTGCCGGTGTACAGAATAACTTTCGCTGTTAACTAATGTTAGACTGGTTTTCCCCTGCCCCCAATCTTCACAGAAAACTCCAAGTAAATCCACAGAAGAAAGCACTGAGAGAGCACTATAATGTCTTGGCTGGTGGTGCTGTTGATCCTGTATGTGATCTGGGATGTCAACTACTTCATTCGCTGCGTCTTCACGGTCTTTGCCGGACGGCTGTTCCAGAGCAAGCGGAAGGTGACGGACACAACGTCGATCTATGGCCTGTGCACCTCGCAGGATGTGGACATCTTCATCCGGCACATGAACAATGCTCGCTATGTGCGTGAGCTGGACTTTGCCCGCTTCCATTTCTACGCCCTGACGGGTCTCTACGAGAAGATCCGTGGGCGCAAGGGTGGCGCCGTCCAGGGTGCCAGCAGCGTTAGGTATCGCCGCACCATACCCATCTTCCATCCGTACAAGATCACCACCAAGCTGGTGTGGTGGGACGAGAAGGCCATCTATCTGGAGCAGCAGTTCATCACGCTGGCCGATGGCTTTGTGCGGGCGGTGGCCATGTCCAAGCAGAACATCACCAACTGCGATGTCCTGGATGTGCTCAAGTCCTATCCGGAGACGGCCAAGCGGCCGGAGAAGCCCGAGGAGCTGAAGCTGTGGCTGGACGCCATTGAGGTCTCCAGCCAGAAGCTGCGCAAGGACAAGTAGGGATCTGAGGTGGATACTGCCACCTGGCTTAGCTGCTCTTGCCTCTTTTACTTGGTTTTTTTTTACATATATATGTATATACAGTAGTTGTAATAGTCTGATCTTAATACCATAAATATTGGGAAAATATATACTTGGATATACATATTAAATCAATGTCTGATTAATGATCTACATTTTCTTAATTGTAATATTTGTAATGAGGATTATGGCCCAAGCTGGGAAATAAAAAAACCTTTGCTTGACAATAATAATTAGCTGGTTTTTTTTTTAATTGTTTAAAAATATCAGCCAAGTTTTGATTAGTTTACGCTGTTTTCCACATTTGTTTAAGTTTCTTTTCTCAACTTTCATTTATGCTAAATTCGATATCACGCAACGCCGAGTCGGTGGCGATAACTCTATGAATTGTTTATGTTTTTTTTGTTGTATATTTCATTTTTGTAAACTTTTTTCTTTTATATGATTAGTTTTCTTTCATTTTCTGGCTCCGTTACGGCTCAGGCCGTAATGCTGTCTCTTCGATTTTTGTTTTTTTTTGTTCGGGTTACTCAACAACGAAGCTGGTTGCACCATCAGCGATTTGGCGGTCAAGAGATAAGGAAAAAAATACTAATTTTTGCTAATTTCACACAAAAACTTAAGTAATGCGAAGAGTTTGGAAAAATGACAGGGGGAATTCCCACAGAAGATGGAAATTAAATTACATTTCAGCAAAGCGATTGTAAGTTTCTATAAATTTCAATAATTAAATAATGCAAAATAATATTAACAATAAAATTATACTAATAATAATAATACATTTTATTTTTAATATAGAGAGTGAATAAGCAAAAGGTACATTATTTTTATTTGTAAAATAAAAGCAAATACAACGACTGAAAAATATTATTTAAGCTACATACTATTTTATTAAACAAAATTATACAAGATCACAAGAAGAGATAATGAATACAATGGCTGTTTATATAAATTGTATTTAATTTTGTATTTATTTTTATTTACTTCATACAAAAATGTACCTATATTAAATGCATTTTCTATATTATTTCCTTAACTTTATCAACTTTCCTCTCTTGCTTACGTAGCGGAAGTTCGTTAACCCTTTGCGGCCTTACATTATGGCATTGCGAATAGTGCAATCATTGCAAACTGATATTATTTTATGTTAATCATTTATTTGCTGCCATTTGTTTGTTCTTTCTTTTGGTTTATTTTCTTTTTTCTTTCCGCCATTAATTGTTATTATAACGCCTCAATGTGTGACGTCACAGCTGCTGCAGCTGCTGCAACGGGGCGTATGAGTGATCCCTGACCACTTCCACTTCCCGTCGTTATTTTTGCGCCTGACAAACAAAACGGAAAAAGAGAAAAAGAAAAGAAATAAAAGGCAGATCCATCTGCACAGCTTGCGTTGGATTATTTATTTGTTGTTTGTTGTTTTTTCTTGTTTGCAGCTTTTTGTTTAGTGCTTTGGAGTAGGCTCTTTCCACTCGCGCTTCGTCCGAAATGTGGATCAAAACGTGACACTGAAATCTAAACATAAATCTCATTCATAAAGTATGCAGACAACGCGCTCGGCTCCCGTTCTCTTTCGCTCTCTCCGGATCGTGGGTTATCTTTCTCTTTCCCGCTCGGAGCGTGCAACTGTCACCAGGAATGCACTGAACAAAATTAGATATATATATATACATACATATATATATAATTAAAAATGTATATACATATACATATAATATATAATACATTTTTAGCTTAGTTATTATATTTTTAAGCTTTAATTTTCCCACAAATAATCTTATAAAATGATGAATAAATATTTAAGTTCCTCCTTTCGGGGTAATATAATATCAGTCAGAAGCACAGAACAATGAGAAGGAGTCATTTCCGACCCTATAAATCATATATATTCTTGAGCAGCATGCCGCGTCTGGTAGAATACGAAAGAATACATTTTTTCCAATATTTTTTCCAATTTTATTCCATATTTGAAACACAACACAAAATGCAGTCTATAAATTCTATCTGTAAATTTGTAACCACCCAGCTCTTGCTTAATAAGTTTGCTTTTAGTTTATAAACAATTGTTAGCTTAATATAATAAATAAATTCTTTTGCACTTACCGATCGGTGCTATCAGCTTTATATATAGGAAATGGGTTAATAGTCTTAGATCGGACTTACCCGCAGCAGAGGACACCCATTTACCTTTTATCGCCATACCGCTGACGTGGCCGAGATTCATCATTAAGTTATTAACACACTTTTTGACACACGAATATTGACACAGATGCGAACGGGTCGAAAGCCGCGGAGAGACTGAGGTTGCCGCGGCGAGGCGCCTCTATTTATAGGCGTGAGAGATTGATAGAGATTGAGATAGATTGAGAGAGAGATAGAGAGAGAGAGGAAGATTGAGAAAAGGTTGCCGCGGAGAAACTAAAGCCGCCGCGGCGAGGCGCCTCTCTTTTAAGGTGTGAGAGATGGATAGAGATTGAGATAGATGGAGAGAGATACGGAGAAAGAAGGCGAAATTGAGAAAATGTTTCCATGGACAGACTGAGGCTTCCGCGGCGAGTCGCCTGTACTATATTTGTTGGTGTGAGCGATGGACATTTATTCCGACCCTATAAATCATATATATTCTTGATCAGCATCGACAGGCGAATCGATCTAGTCATGTTTGAGTGAAAATACAAATTTTTAATCTTTTTTTGATATTTTTAAGGGGTTTTAAAATTGTAAAAAAAATGTTCGAACAAATTAATTTTAAAATAAATTCAACTTCAGTATGCAGATTTATCTGCCTTGTAACAACTAAATCAGAACAGTTTTCCGAATTCAAATCAAAGTATTTTTAGCTTAGTTATTATATTTCTTAGCGCTCATTTTGATTGACTAAATTTTTTTTTATTAAATGTGATAATGCTAAAAATAAAAAAATGGATAAATAAGTCGAAATAAATCACTTCAAATTTAGAAAACATTTGATTCCTTTCTTACTTTTCATAAGCTTGGTTGTCTAAATATTTGCGTATATTTTATTTTTCCAAGTGCAGTGCCACCTAGCCTCCCTTTTCCCTCCCCCTGCACTGCTTGCAACCGAAGGCACTACTTCGGCTATTTGCCATTCGTGCGGCAGTTCGGCTGCTGCGCTGCGACGCGTCGCGCTTCTTGACTATTTTTAACCGACGTCGCGCAGAATTGTCAGTTTATTTTGAACAACCGCGGCGAGAGCATAGAACACGCAAACCGAAAAGAAAGCAGCCCCCGAAAAAGAAGCTCAGAAAAGAATCTGGAAGAAGTGCAACGAAGAATCACAAATCGAAATTTAAATTGTTTAAGAAAAATATACAACAAAATTGTGATTATTTTTGTTTGTTTCTGTGTTAAATAGTGCGAAAAGAAACCGTTAGAACCGAGAGATACCGATAACCGATAACACACCCGATACATGTCCTGTTTTGAATTGATATATCCTACATACTGTCCCCCATATAGAAGCCAGATGCAGTGGTGACGACAATAACAACGAACTTTTGCAGTTTATTGACAGCAACTGCAATAACAACAACTATAACAACAACTACACCAACAACTACAACAACCACAAAAAACCAGATTGAAAGCCAAGCCAAGCGGAGGAGCGAAACAACAAAGCACAACAACTTGAAGTAATTTGCAACTGAAAAGAAATGCGGCAATGGGGCACAAACAAAGTAAACACATAGATTGGCCGATCAGGCCCCAAAACCAACAACAATAACAATACCAACAACGACTACAACAACAAAGCCAAAAAAAAACAACACTAACAACAAAAAAGAGAAAACTTTTCGTGGACGACACTTTGCCAGCAGCCACATAAAGTCAAGGGGAGGTCTCCACTGGTCAGATGGTGAAAATCTTTTCTTTAATGCTGCTGATCTTGTTGTCAATGTTGTTGCTATTGTTGTTGTGGTTACTGGTTTGTATTTGTTGCTGTTGTGTTATTTTGTTGTTTGCTACTGGCAAATGTCGTCGACTTGGCGTATCTTTCAGAGTGCAATTGCCAACACACACTGCTTGGCCTTAAGCATTGCTTATTTAACCCAATTAAAACTGCTTGAAATATTAGAAAACTTGGTGTGAACTTGATATTATGAAACTGCTTGAAATTTTTGTAAACTTGGTGTGAATGAGACATTATGAAACTGCCTGAAATGATTGAAAACTTTGTGTTCTTTTATATTTTTTAATTTGAATTAATTAATGTGATCTAGATTTTTTTACTACAAATTAGTACATTTTACAATAGTGTAGGAAATCTTGGTGAGAACAAGATATTATAAAATTTCGAGATATATGTTCCCCTCCACTAATACCAAAGATTCGTGCTGTAAAGCATTAAATTTAATTAATTGAGCAATTTGTTCCCAATTTTGCATTCTTTTCTTTTCCTCCTTTTTTTTTGTTTGATAAATGTAAGCCAAGTGAAATCGTTGCTTAGGAATTTACTTAATTAAACTTGGACTTAATTGTCACTAAAAATTGCAATGTTTTTGGGGAATTTTGGAACTTTTTGTTGTGTACTTTTACTGTAAATTAATAGGTACATTTTACAATCGTCTAGAACAAATGACAATGTCAATTTAGGTATTGTTGTAGTTATTAAAAGTGTCTAGATTTATTTTGAAGAATAAGCTTACTGAGAGATTTATTTCTTAAAACAAACTTACTAAAATACACGCAATTTTAAGTAAAAAATGATTAAAATTAATGAAAAATATAAACAATTTGAAATTTTTAATTAAAATGTAAAATTTGCAAATATTCTTAAATTATATTGAACTACAAAGTTAATGAGAAATGACTCTGCTATATGAATTTTCAAGATTTTTGTAGCTTTATCCACAAGTGTGAAAAAAGGGCTCTGATTTATAAATAGTAGGTAATATATATAAATATTATTAGTTCTGTTATTTTGTTTTTAATTCTCATTTTTGGGGAAATGACGGCAATTTGAGTGGCATTTCGCTGGCATAAATCACTCTAACCCACATCCGCAGCATCTCAGGTCCAGGCTCCTCGAATTATGATAAATGTGCAGCCGAGTGTACGGGGGGGGTGGTGCTGGGGGTAGGACGGTGGGGTAAATCGCAAAATTTTCAGCGTCAAATGCCATTAAGCCAGTGCGCGTTATTGAGTTAAATTGGAAAATAAGCGAGCCAGCGACAGTTGCTCTCGTTGTTGTGTGCCTTTTGCAATTGTTCGCACTTGGAGAAGACGACAACGGGAACTCGGAATGGGACTCGAAATGGGGAATGGAACTAAAACCGTGGCAATCCGAACTGGACAGCCCCTGGGCCAAGCCCATTAGCCTGCCGCGTACCCTCCGCGTCGCTTATTATTTGCACTATTTCATTATTATGTTTGATGCGGACGATCATCGTCGTAATGATAGTTATTCCAATTATAATTTAGCTCTCGACCCTCGGCCAGGCGTGTTCCCATTCGCATTCCGAGTCAGAGTCCGCTTTCGAAGGGGTTACGGGATCGTAGGAGGAGGATCCGGATTAGCTGGCACGCATGCGCCTGNTGCTTTTTTGCCAAGATTTCAAGTTCAAAACGATTAGGTTGGGATGGATGGAAGGGAGAGCTATATAGTTACTACTCAAGAATGAGATATATTCAGTTTTGAAAGCAGTGTTTCCTTAAAGGTTAAGCGCTTAAAGGGATATGTGAAAATTAAAACAAACTCTCCAGAACTAAACTAGGTTATATAAATATTTTATTATTAAATATAATATTAATTATTATTAATTTCTGAGCTTATTTTAAAACGAATTTTATACTAACTTCAAGCAGGCATTTCACCTCTAAATAAAGATACAAACTGTCTTAGTAAATTTTGAAGCTTATTTTACAATGAATTTGATTTCAAGCTCAAGCAGCAGTCCCTCCGTATTATCCTGCAAGCAGTTTGAAAGTACCTTCCCAGCAAAGTTTGTTTCAAAACATTGGAAATATTCACTTTTGAAGACTGAAAGAAGCTCCTCACCATCATATTCGTTCAACTGCCGATTCACACGCAATCTTTATTGTTTTTTTTTTGTTTTTTTGTGGCCATTGAACACGAATATTCCCAGATCCATGGAGCTCGATTGCAGCACAACATGTGATCATTTGCATGAAACTGAAAAGTGATTCTTCTGCGGCGGTTTCTTTTCCAGGAAAGTCGAGAAGAATGGAGATTTTTGGCAATGTTTTAATGTTTCAGATAAAGTCTTGATGGTTCAGAGATAACTGAGTTTACTTACAGAATATTTGGTCTTCAAAATGCTTAACTAAATCATTGTTTTATAATTTCTATATAAGATAAATATTTATTTCTTACTTTTACTTGAAATTTAATTTGTAATTTGTAAATTATTAATTACTTTACTTAAAATTTAAGCGTAATATTGCTTACATTTAGTTTAAATCAACCGCTGAGGACAATTTATTTATTTGTGACCCTGGACATGTGTCCGTTGTTTGTTGTTAATTTGTTGTGTTTTTTTTTTGTTTGTTATTTTTTGTTGCTTTAGTTATTGTTTTCATTCAATCATATGAAATATTTGCATAAACGGCGGCACCGTCCGTCCATGAATGTGCAACAGCTGCAATTGCTTAAACACACACCCCCGCTGTCAAACACACACCCGCACACACACACACAGTCTACTCCAGTTACAAAAGGAAATGCCAATGGAAGCCATCAACAAAATAGCAAAATCCCACAAAGAAAAAACAACAAACAAATATAAAAGCCTAGAAAAAAACCAAATAAGCTAAGCAAGAATCAACAAAAATTCGGTTTTGTTTAAATTTATGAATTTCTGTGTTATTTATACGTAGATTTGGGTCACCACACACTTGGTGTGCGCGTATACTTAATGGATGGAAAACATTTCTAATGATTTATGCATTTGTTGTGCGTGTGTAGATACAAAAAAGGGGGGTGGGGGTTATTTCAAATCAGAAGAATTCCAGCCTAAAGTCGATTTCCTTTCAGATCCTGCAATGGGCAATGCCGGCTATACATGCATTCGCCGCACTTTCTGCTGGCTCAACATCATTCTGTGGGTGAGTTCTAATGGGTTTTCTATATATTTCCAATAGTTTAGGTATACAAAAATATATATTTTCTCGAAAGAATAAGTAAATATAAATAATTAAGCTAATATAATATTTTAAACAATTATTTTAGAGTCTAAAATGAAGCAGGTGCCAGCATTTAAACTCAAATGAGTTTGAAAGCAGTTGTATTTTTTTTATATATTTTTGTAATAACAAAATCAATCAAAACATAAAATTAAAACCTAAAATAAATCGAATCTAAGCAGTTATTAAATTTAAATTTAATTGGAACAGTGATTTTATTATTAAATATATTTAAGAACAGCTTAGTTTCAGTTTATTTAATAATCAAATAATTGCTCCAATTTCCATGAGTAATACTTCAACTCAAAAAAGTATAATATAATATAAATCAAATATAAAATAATATAATCATAAAAAGGGGAACAAAATAAAGACTTCCCTTAGTGTAGTAGACTCTTGTTATTAGATTTATTCAATAATAAAATAACTGCACCAATCTCCATACATAATATTTAAACTCAAATAAATATAATCTAAGCATTTAATTAGATCATAAAAACCCAACAATTTTAAGATTTTTCCCTTAGTGCATGAACGGATATGCAGCCACACTCACAGAGCATAAATATATGGAATCAGAATCGGAATAGGAATAGGAATCGGACTCAGAGTCAGACTCAAAAGGTGTAGCATCGGCAAATCAGAGCCAGAACTTTGCCGACATTGGCTGTCTGCAGCGGAAGTGTCTTTGTAGTCGCTCGTCGCCAGCTGCATTGTCTGCGCGCCTGTCATTGTCTTTTCAGGCTTTCAGCTTACCAGTTTCCCAGCTTTTCAGTTTCCCCGCTTTTCAGCTTCAACTTCAGCTGAAGCTGGAGCTGCGGTTTCAGCCCCAGCTTCAGCATCAGCTTCGCTTTCAGTTTCAGTTTTGGTTTTGGGCTGTGACTTTGACATTCAGCTGCAAAGCAGCTTCCGTTTCCCCTGGAAACTGTCATGGGAGCAGCCTCTGTGGACATGCAACAGTTGCATTCAGCTGTCAATTGGTCGGTGGTTCCCCTTTGGCAGCACTTAAAGAATCAGATCAGTTTCTTGAAGTTGAAAGGCAATTTATCAAGTTGTTGTTTATGTCTGGCGGTGGACTTTAAAGAGGGCGAAGGGAGGTAAAAGAAGGTTAAAGAAGGTTTAAAAAGGTTTTATATAGTTAAAGGAGGTTACATGAGGTCAAGTCTCCTTTGCTCCTGTGCACAATCATAGGCTTGCCGTTATTTCTACAAACATTCTATTATATTCTATTTTTTGCTGTTTTAATTAAAAATTCTATTATACATAGTTGCAAGTCTTAATAGTCTAAATTGTTTCTAAGTAAAGATGCTCATTGCTTAATTAGTTTTAATCACAGTTCTACATTACCCTTTCTCTTTAGTTCCACCTTTCTAATTCCTGTTGTGTAATTTCCCTGAATTTTCCCATTTCCCATTTCCAGCTGTGTAGCTGCGCTTTCCTGGGCGCTGGACTCTGGCTGCGTCTGAGCTACGAGGGCTATGCCACCCTCCTGCCGCAGCATGCCGCCCTCAGTGCGGACACCATTTTCATGGGCATCGGCGGCACTGGGTTTGTGGTGAGCTTCTTTGGATGCTGCGGGGCCTGGGCGCAGTCCCGATGTCTTTTGGTGCTGGTAAGTGGTCTGGCAAAGATTAGAATGTACCTTACTCCTCTGACTCCTACCTACTCTGATCCCTCCTCTCCCTAGTACTTCATGTTGATTGTGATGCTGTTCATGAGCGAGTTCCTGGTGGGCTCCATTGCCTTTCTCTTCCGCGGCGGCCTGGGACGTACGCTGGCCAACGAGCTGCGCTTTGGAATCGAGCGGCACTATAATGTGAGCGATCGGGGCTCCCTGGTGGCGCCCTCGGTGTCCGCCATTTGGGACAGTGTGCAGCAATCGGTGAGTGGTCTGGTTTTAGTCGTATAATTACCGAAAGTCAAATCAATTCCTTCCTCCGCCCAGTTCGAGTGCTGTGGCGTGTCCTCGTACGAGGACTGGTATGACATCCAGACATGGCCGGGTAAGCGCTGGGTGCCCGAGTCCTGCTGCCGCACTCTGTACGACCAGCGTCAGGTGCTGACTGAGGGATCTGGCGATGGACTGCTGCGCGCTGACTGCGGCAGGTAAGAGTCATGATGTTTTCCTCTTGGATAGTATTAATCCTTCTACATATATTCCCAACTATCCACCTTTCAGATCCGAGAACCCCTCGTTGTGGTGGGACAAGGGGTGTGCCCACTCCCTGCAGAGCTGGTTCACCGGCCAACTGAACGTGGTGGGCGCCGTGGGCTTGGGCATTGCCTTCGTCCAGCTCTTTGGACTGATCACCTCCATGCTGCTCTTCTGCACCGTAAAGCACAAGCGGGCCTCGGACACCTACAAGTCGTACTCGCCCTCGATTGATCCCCAGACCCGCACCAGCAGTTGGGAGGACTGAACGCGCCTGTAGCATCGTAGGATGTTCCACAAAATAATAAGTTTCGAGCTTCGAAAATCTCTCTCCCTATCTATCTATAATTCTTTTTTTTTTCTTTGTTAACTCCGTTTAGTTTCTAAATCAAACAATGCGAAATGTGCCAAAAATTAATTTGTAATGGAAAGTGTACGCGTATTATTATAATTTTACCTATTTTTTTTGTTTTTTTATTGTAATTTGTAGGCAAAAACATATCGAAAAAAAATGCAGTGGGACAGACCATCTCGCAATGAACAACAGTGTGGAGATGGTATTATGCTCTGCAATAACTGAAAAACTCACTCTGAAAATCAGTGTGAATAGGGCATAATGCTACCCATAAAAGGTTCTCCCACTGAAAATCAGTGTGAATAGGGCATAGTGCTACCCATAAAAGGTTCTCCCATTGAAAATCAGTGTGAATAGGGCATAGTGCCACCCATAAAAAGTTCTTCCACTGGAAATCAATGTGAAGATGGCATAATGCTCTCACTTGAAATGCAAAGATGTTTAGTTAGCGGTGTATCCATATTGTGATGTGCTCTCTAGTAGTATAGTGTCCGGTCCAAGGCCTCAGTGTATTTGAAAATTGGTTACTGTGCTTTCCATAACTATCAGGCTAAAGTTTAAAAATAAAAACAATAAAACCAGAAACGCACTGTACCCGAAATACACAAGGCCCCAGGCTTAATTATGCTCGTAACCCTTTAACTAAATGAATATATCAGCTATACATAATACCTACATATATATTTATATATATATATTTATATATATTATACAAATTATATTTATGTTACTTTACGAAACTTTGTAGTATTCGAAATAGCAGAAACAACAACTGCCCGCAGAGCAAGGAAGAAAACGAAAAACTAACAGCAGCCCAGCAGATGAAGAGGGAGGAATGAATATATAGTTAAAGCAAATATTACTATTATTATAACTATGAGTATGATTATTTTATTTATACATACATATTTATATATCGAAATACATTCCTACACAACATGTTCGTGTTAAGTTACAAAATAAATTAAAATATTTATTTAAATTACAAAAAGAAACGAAAAAAAATAATGAAGCAGAACAAGCAGTTTTCAAGTCCTGTTTACCGTTAGAGTCCCACCAATCTTCCACCGATAATATCCAGCTGAGCGGTAATTCCCTTGGTCACGCTGCGAGCCAGCTCTTTGGGCTTCTGGAAGGGTGAGGAGAGAGTAAGAAAGTAAGAGATATGGTAAAATAAAAAGAGAGTCTGAGAGAGTCAAAGAGAAAGCGCCACCTGACCTTGGTCAAAAGAGAGGCTCGAACCCATTGCATAAGCTACTGCAAGCAGTTGAATTGCTCTTTTGGAGTTTTACCGTCAAACTTGAGCTTTTAAATTTAGGTTTTTAAAAATAATTACAAACTTAAATTTGTAAAAGTTTTAAATTTGAGTTTTCTCTTTCGATATTTATAATATTACATTTATTTTCATTTCTTGAAAGTGCCCAGCACTGACCAAAGCTTATGCAATCCCACATCGTGTGCGAATGATGCCGCCTTGCACCGAAAGTAATAAATAAACAAACAAAGGCTGCCGCAATTTCGGCAACTCACCTGTATGAAGGTGTTGAGCAGGTTGGAGAAGGCCTCGTAACCGTTGACGAGGGTCCGCGAGATTCCATCGAACATGTCGCCATTGTTGCCATACTTCTCGTGCTCACTGATGGTGTCCAAGATGGGAGCGGGCTAAGGAAGAGGATCGGGCTTGATGAGAGGGTAACGGAATTGATTCTGCCACTCTTACCTGGGAGAGCTCCGCCAGCTTCTTCTGGCTGTTGTCATAGACGCTAAGCACCTTGGAGGGAATGGCCTCCTGCTCCAGGTTCACCGATTCCGCGGTCTTTGCGGGAGTGGGCAGCAGGGAGATCTGTGGGGAAGGGATATATATTAAATATATATTTTTAAAATTATTGTTGATTAAACCCTTAACCCTGCACACTCACCTTGAAGCCGGCTTCACTGGCCTCCGCTTGTGTGGCTTCACCGGCCGCTGCTTCGGCCACATCAAAGACATCCTGGGCACCAAACTCGGCGGCCGACACCCGGGCATCAATGGGCGTGGCGCCATCGGGTGTGGCCGGCGCAAGCGGTGCACCGGAAACGGAGTGCAGCAGCATTTGAGCAACGAGAAGGAGCAGTATCTGCATCTTTAATATATACTTCATTTATATATAATATATACTGTATATATTCCTCGAGGAGCAATGCCGCGTTGCGATGTCTGTGAAGTCAAAAATCCAACTGAATGGCCGCGTCTGCGCAACGATTTTATGGACTTAACCCGACCAAACTCTTTGGACATTGAGCTGCCAGCAGCGCGCTTTCAGCATTTAGTTTCAGTTTTCAGCTTTTAGTTTCTGTTTTTTTTTTTCGGGGGGGAAACCGGGGGCTAGCGACTGCGAAAGCCACTGCCAAAGTGATACCAAAGTTTGTTGATTTGTTTGATGGCCAAAACGAGTGATTGAGTAAGGTAAGGGCTGGTACTGGGACGGGGGAGGGGCTTCAATCAATGATTGTTTACTCACCTGATTGCTGGCAAGCGGTGGGACTTGGGCGAACGAGGGAGTTTCTTAATATTAAATACAATATATATATTTTATAAAAAAGAAATATTAAGAATTGATGGTAGGATTAAAGATAAATCTATGAGAGATTGTATTATTTTAAATTGATTCAACTTAAGAGTATTTTAATATGAGATATACCCCTTGATATATTTTATATATTTTAAAGTAATAAATATGGTAAATAATAGTAATAGTTAAGGAAAGTCTATAAGAGATTGTATTATTTAATCTTATTTTATTTAATCACTTTGAAATATTTTATGAAAAAATACAATCTAGACATCAAGCTTAAATTATTAAAATATTGTACTGTCAAAGAATTAATATTTAATATATATGTATATAATTTATCATAATAAACTAACCACTTTTTCTATAAATATAACTTTAATTCCATCTTGCCATTACAAAACCCCTCTGACTGTCACTAAAGCCGCTTCATTTTTGTAGCGCAGCGTTTGTAATAATAAATAGCAACAACAAATAGCACTAAAAACGGTAACAGCAGCGCCCGAAATAACAACAACCATAAATAATAAAAAAAACTACATTAAACGTTTGCAGGCAAAACCGGCAACTTGTTGCTGGCCGCTCGTGTGTTGCTTGGCCACAAATGTTGCCGCCAAACGACTCTGCCTCTGTCTGTCGCAACTATGAGGAAGGAAACCGTTCGTTTACTCAGTTAGTTGGTC
>JAEIHY010019609.1:0-11465 GCA_018904565.1 Drosophila tsacasi
TAACCGAAGTTTTATGAATTTATCTCAACATTTTTTCAATCGCTTCCATGAAAGCTATAGCATATAGTTTTCTGATCCCGATAATTTGTATACAGTATCATCCTATAATTACAAAAATACGATTGGTAGAGTTTCAAGTTGATACCTTTAATATTAACGGAGTTATTAATTTTGGCCAGAAAAAGTGGTCGGCTGGACCATAGTGCACTGGGGCGTCTGCTTATTTTCTTAGGCGCAGATTTTAATTAAGCAGCCGCCGAATGCACTTCAAAGTGCCATCTGCTATTTATAGGAGATCAAAGCAAGTCCAATTACTCATCGCCCGCTTGCCATGCACTCCTCAAACTTGGCAATGAGCTAGAGAGCCGTTTCCCCGGGTCCCTTCAGCATTTCAGATTAATTGCACCCGGGTGGGTGTGGCAGGAAATCGGATGGCGGATCGCGAATCTCACGAGGGCTAGGTGTTAGAACACTTCGAGTGCCACATCGAGATCGCTCCCAATAATTACCTGGACACCCTGCCACACACCGTGAACCCGCTCTGAGGCAGTCACACGACTTTCTAAATCAATTTTGCCTCGCAATAAATAATTTCTTAATAAATTGCACACTCAAAATGCGACTTCCTGCAATTAAAGGCCAAGTCGGCCGTCCAGCGATCCCCCTGCCTTCCTCTCGGCTTGCAGAGCTCCTCCGCACTCGAGTGCAATAAAAAATAATTGAAAACTCAGTCACGTAAACGTTTTCCAGCCGCCGTTCTCTCAGATCGCTGATCAGCGCGACTCATTAATCCGTGAGGTTGCCTGGCGAATAGTTGTCTAAACAGCGATGGACCAGATCAGGTGGCCATATATCTAGAATTTGGATAAACAACTGAATTAACAAACTACAGTAACTAAATTCTACGAATACAACGCACAAATTAATAATGAAGGAATGGATGGAAAACAAATGAGAAGGTGCTTTAATTTTGATCTGGAATAACAGCATCTTTCTTTCTCAAGTATGAACATAATTTTATATAACATTCATACATACCTCATAATTTTGAAATAAATCTTCTTTAGACTACATTATCTCCATAATTATTATTTTATATTTGGCTTAACTAGTTTCTAGTGCTAAAAAAAGTTAGCTTTGAGCTGCCTGGTTAGTCACGATCGCCTCACGGTGCCACCTTTAGTTTGCCGCCGACTTATCAGCCCGTGACAATCAGCGGAACCGACTCAAGCGGCGGTGGCCAGAGGAGGGCACTTCATATTTGGGTTAAAAAGGCGTGCATGCAATTTACTCCACAAGTCAAGAGCCGGCGAATGAGATCCGTGAGGTAGGGCAGGGGCAAAGGCGGAAAAGCGGACGGAGAGATCATCGTCGAGATTGCAAAGTAAAAGACTCGCAGTCTCGACTTCATATACCTGTGCACAGGTTATCAATATTTTGAGCAGAAGCTTACAATGTATAAGACCCCTTTCTCATGGGTTTTAATATAAACTTCAACCCAAATATATTGCTTGGTGTTAAGCATCTTATTCTTTAAATTTACTATATATGTTCTAAAAATATCTATGGAGATATTCCTTGACAAATAAAATAAAGGATGTTTGTAATGTGTTTGTTTATCTTTTGACTAAAATACGAATTTTTCTTAAATTAGTTCAAATGTAAGGGTATCCCTAGATTCGGCCTCCAAAGCCAGCTTTCCATTGCAGTTGATGATGCGTTTGATTGAGGCGCGATGGAGACTTAGTTAAGGCTGCGGGTAATTAACTGCACTGACTGGGATTCCGCTTGCTGGTGGGCGTGGACGTGGACGTGGTGGATGCAGGTGGCTTTGGTGAATTAGAATCCCGAGGAGATGAGCAGAGCTGCTGCAGGAAATCCAGTGAATCCATCTCTGGAGTCGCTCATTTCCAATTGCAGGACACCCACACTGAGTCCTCTCTCGCTCCAGAGGCCACGATGGCAGTGGGGGAAATGGTTTGCCACTTTTTATTTGTAGCAGGCGACAGAGTGTCAAGCCACCGTGACGTCGCGACGACGAGAGGAAATTGCAGTCCGCATTGTTTTTTCGGGTTTCTTGCCCGGGTCTCCTCAGTCTCTGCTCGCAGTTGCGACGAAATTGAAAATACATTTTTAATGATTTGTTGCTCAGCTCAGTGCTCTGAGCTGACTGTGAGAAACATCACCGTATCCAGGAACCTGCAGGCGGGAGGTAGCACAGTTCGTTGAACCGTGAGTCCCCCTCGGGATCGCATCCAGCACGCGAGCTGCATTGATTTCGCGGAATTCTACAATTTATGGCATTGGCCAAAGTGGAGCAAGAAGCGGGAACAATGAGGATCGAGCTCAGATTCTCAGGCGATATCTACGGATCTTAGGGAAAGGATGTATTCACAGAAATGCTCTCCACCTTTGTCAAGGCCCTTCGGCCTTTATACTTGACCCAAAAGCCAGCAATACATACTTGAATTATTATCCAGGTCTGAATGTATCCGATATATACTTGACTTTTTTGTGGGCTGCAGGAAATGAAATTTAATATGCCGAATTTCGGCCAGGACACTTGAGGCTGTCGGGGCCAGGACATGTCAAGCTTTCCTCCGTTCGTGTTTGTGTGGATAATGAAGTGCTGCAGCTGCGGATACGGATCCAACTGACAGGAGAAAACTTGAAAACAAATAAGCTGAGACAAAACACATTAGAATGCCCAATAGCTCCTGTCGACTCTGTGTGGGCTTGACTAAACTCTGAAGGATATTGTAAATGTAACGACAGGCCGTCGTTGCTGTGTGTGTGTGCCAGTGAGCACACAATGAGATACAAATGTATCCTCCACTGACAAATCAAGTGGGCACATCCCAGATACTCAGATACTCCGTCGGCGGCTGCAGATTCTTGCGACTTCTGTGAGTTTTAGTGCGGTCGATGGAATTTGCCTAAGAGGATTTTAAAATTTTAAATTAAGTGGCTTGCTTTGAGCTAGAGTTCTCTTGCATCCTGCGGTTAGCCTGCATAATTGTCCTCGTCAAGGGAAATGCAATTTTAATGCTTGCCCAGGCCTGCAGCCTGGAGTCTCCAATTTGCGCTGGCTCATTGTTTAATGCTCGGTTACGCCCTAAATGGCCGTGCTACTTGAAGGATTCCCCCGTCCTTTGTCCTTCTGGACTGCCGCCCCAAAAGTATCTATCAGATGCTGTTGTTCTTTGCTGCTCGTTTCCCACCCCGTTCCGCCGCCCCGCCAGTTGACCCTCGCCCAAAGTCAATTTGTCGTTGTACTTAGTCGCATACATAAATTCCCCAGGTCCAAGCCCAAGTCCTGATCCAGAGCTGCGTCCTCCCGAGCTCCAACCTCGAATCCACGTTGCACATTACAACTTTGAATGCCAACTCGCAAATGAACTATAAATAAATAATTTCCCTCGCTAGAAAGAAGAAGGAACACCGGCAATGTTCAGAGGTCATTGTGAAGAGCACACGCGAGGGTTTACTCAGCAGTTCAGAATTAGCTGTAGATAAGTCTCCTTGAAGTGTATCTAAAAGTTATGCTAGAGAAGAAATTATAGATTGCTAGAAATCTTTGTGAAGGTAAACAATTTTAAAACAAAATATAGAAGCTTTCCAAATTAAAATTATGTTTTTTGTTCAGATAAGAACCAAATACAAACTTCAAAACAATTTATTTGAAAGAAATTAATTAAATATTATTTGTAAACATACTTATACACATATATACATACTTGTGCTTGAAGTAAAATTAATAAACAAAGGCTTCTTAATTTTTTTAAACCGTAACTTATAAAATAATTAAAATTATTATTATTATTTTATTAGGCCAGCAAGAATGCGTTATTTCTTTAAGCCGTCAATTATTTGCTTGGAATAGAAGTTACTCAAATTATGAGATCTAAATCGCTGACTTCAATATTTTTAATATCTTTTAATTTCTGGGATATATCACCGATTCGCTGGCGAACTTTCCGAGCTGCTCTCTGTCCCACACACGCTGCCAAAAAGTATTCGTATATTTGGGCTGTCAGAAAAGCGGAAATAAAGAGGGTGAGAGAATGAAAAAGAAACTATCGGAACGTAGCGAACCTGTGCGGAACGTTCGCCGGCAACAAATCGCCCGAAAAACAGAAGAAAAACAAAAGGAACTTTATAACATGTCTGCAGCAGGGACAAAGATACATACCCGAGCGCCCGGATACACAATGGCCGGCAGCGGCGGCAGTGGCAGCGGCAGCAGAAGCCGTGGCAGGTTCCAGCTACAAGTTCATTAAATAAATTATTCATACGCAACGTGTGCCGAACAAAAATGGCAACTGACGTCGCAACCGTCGCGTCGCTTTGTTTCACTTTTCCACACACACACTGGCCCGGACTGACGTCGGAGGGAAATACATTGGCAGTTTGTTTTATTTGCCAATGTCTGTGGAATGAAAACGCATTCGGCTTAAATATTTATGCCCAAACGTCTGTATTTGTGTGGGTCTCGCGGCTCTCGTGTGTTGGTAAATGCGACCAACTTTGCCATTTTCCGTTCTCAATTTTCATTTCCACTTGATATTTGCCTTAGCTTCAGCTGGCGGTCAGTGTTATTAGGCTTGCACTGCTTTTCAACTGCCGGTGTCCCATTCATTTACAATGCAAAATTTCGAAGCCCATGAAAGACTTTCTGTCCGGGCAAATAACATCTAATTCAATTGCAACTACTGCACCGGCCACTGAGCCGTAGATCTGAGATGAAGGCCAAGAATGCGTCCCACTCGGCGTGGCATTTGCATGTGGCTATGAAATTGTAAGCTGTTAAATGGAATTTTTATATGGACGGACATAGTTGGACATTCGGTTCGTGTACCTGAGGTGCACCGACAGAAATCCGTTGTGAAGTATGCAAATGCCAAAATGCAAATGCCACCAAACGACAACCGAGAACCGACAACCGACAAGTGCATGAATATGTCAATGCGTTCCGAGCTCCAACTTGCACCTCAATTTTTGACAGTTGCAACTCAATTTCTGCCCCTCGTGCCCCACTGCCACACCCCCTCTCCGAGCGGAATGTGAAGTTTGGCTGACATTTCTCTTACTTTGCGGTTGGCTGAACCATTTTTGTTCTTTATTTTTGGATGGCTCGTTGGCGGTTTCTGCATGAGATTGCATTTTGAAAAGGTAGCAGTTTAAATCGGAGTAGCAAAGAGGTAAAAAACAAAAGACTACATTTGACTAAATGATTTCTTTGAAAGGACAATTTTTGGCAGGCGATAGCCCTGCAGACAAATATTAATTAAAATAATGAAATCAAACATGAATAGGTTACATTTATATTGGAATTTTCTAATTAGAATTATTGCTCACTTATAAATAAATACAATTTTCAATTGTCTTGTACTTTGTGTTATGTTTGTTCAATATTTCAGGTAAATTAATAAATTCTCATATTGTTTATGAATAGATTATGAAAAATACATATACAAAGTGAGCTTTTATTTATCATTTGAGCCAATGTCTGAAAAAAAATTGCTTTTCTGAAGATAGCCATACAGATTTTAAGGCAACTAAAATTGTTAAAGATTCTTAAAAAACATATGAAGAAAAATGATGCTAAAGACACTGACAAAGGGGCTAAGACGTGGCTGCTTAATCAGGGAATGGTAGTTGCCACTGTGGTCCCAAGATAATCAAATTAAAATAATAATTTTGCGGTAAAACATAAAATGATTCTATGAGTTTTTAAATTGTATAAATGTGTGTTCTAAGAATCGCTTACAAAAATAATTCATAAGTTATGTGCACTTAAATAAACTAATATTTACCTATGTATATGTCTGATCGTTTGAGCACCTGGATATAGGGAACTCTAAGAGATAAAATAAATATAAAAATAAAAATATAAAATAAGTAGTTGATAAAATAAATTGATGATGTGTTGATTGATTAAAGTCAATTTTCTACAGTGCGTGTTAATAAATACTTTTTAGTTTAAAGTTCCACTGATTACAATGCATTCTGTCACTATATTTTTTGACCAAGACACTCCACTGTACAGCTGCCACATTTTCTAGTAAGTCTGCTCACCATTTTTACCCAAAAGAAACCGAGAGTTTAATTAAAACTAAGCACTTCAGTTAGGGTCCGAGGCAGAGCCGGGGGTTCAAGGGACGACACAACACGCCGAGGCAGCTGGTCCGGCGGCAGCGGAAAAACAAAGAAAACTTTCGCTTTCGCCCACTGAGCTGGGCGGGAGTTTTTAATGAGTCCCGGACAGTTCCAGACAGAGCTTCTGTATCCATATGCTAATGATTATTGTCATCCTCCCGCAGCATTTAGTTATTCATTTTTTAGACGTGCTGATTCTCGGGTCTCCGGAGAAGTAATGCTAAATAATACGCTGCCATTATGGCATGTCTCACTTTCTCCACTCTCCCTGCCACTGCCTGGTGGGGAGGGTGCTCCTGGTTTTCCCACTTGGAAGGCTGCCTAATTAATTTCACTTCATTTCGTTATTAATGCGCCGCAAAATATGCTCCGAGTTTTTCGCTTTCCCCCCTCCTTGTTGCGGTTAAGAGGCCAGGGAACAGTGGAAAATTAGAGGGGATTATGCATGAAATTAATTTTGTTCTTTTTATTTCGAAAACTTTTGCTATTATTTCAATTTTACTTTAAGGTGGAAAAGTAAGGGAAAGCAAGGGAAACTAGAGGGGCTTACTCCGCGTTAAGTGTGCTTAGGTCTTTGGATGGTCAGCTGTTATAAGCAAGGCGTTCCATATGGAGCAGAAATATGAATTGCTGAAGTCCTTATTTTTTATAAGAAGAGTTTAGGTCAAGGTGCTCATAAATAAACTAGACGTACGAGTAGGGTTTTGATTACCTTTGATTTACCATGAGGTAAACATCTTTTTAGCTTTGAGTTGTCTCCAGAAACAGATTGATATTTATCTATTAAAACGCTTTCACTGCCTAAATACATAAGTACGATTAGGCTGGCGATTGAAGGACTGGAATAACGCCATGTTAAACCACATATAGTATAGTGTGGTGGACAACTACTGGGGGCGTGGTAACGCCTCTGTTTTGGCCTGACATTGATGTCAGCAACAATTTGCACATAGGGCAGGCGACTCCCATTGTGAACTGAATGGCCATGGCGTGTCGAATAAATTTTATTTAAATAAATAATTTTTCCATTAACCGCAAACATGGATTTTGGTGCAATTGCATAAATGGAATGTAATAAATGAAGTGCAGCCAAAGGTCCATGGGAGCAAGGGGGTGGCATGCCACCGTTGACGTTGTTGTTGTGGTTGATGGCGTGTTGACGCGGTCGCTTTCGGTATTCCGATTTTCAGGTTGCAGCGTTCGGTTCCATTTCTCTGGCCTCCTGTGAGTAGAGCCTTTTTCAGTCTTTTTCCGAACTGGAAATTAGTTTGTAATTTGTTTAGTTTACACAGAAAATGGCCGCACAATGCATTTACATATTATACATTATGTTCTGCGGTTGCATTGTTGCCGTCGCCCCGCCGGTTGTGTTGCTGTTTCGGCCCGGACCGAGTGGTTGCTTTGAGCCATAAAGAGCATATATAGTACTACGTGGTACGGTTGTTAAATTGTTAATGTCGACTTTTAGGCGTCACAGGCATAAAGTTGCATTACGGCTTTTTACGTATCCATTTACTAGTTTATTTAATTAATTAGTTGCCCTTGGGAGTACAAAATGTAATGTGTATATGTGTTAATGTGTAACTGTGGGGTGAACAAGGGGGAGGCAAACATACAATGCATTCTTTTGGGAATCGTATAATTAAAATGTTCAGATAAATTAACATTGGTCAATATATATATATATATGTATGTATGACTTATAGTTGAGTGATTTTAATGTATTGCTTTAATTGGGCAAATGATTAAAGCTCTTAGCGATCAGGCACTAGCTTCAGAGTCTACCGATTTCAATTTCCGGCCTCTGGTTGGACATGGACAGTATGCACAGAATGAAAGCAAGGTACAGAATGAGAATCAAACTTTTTATTAGAGTTAATTATATATTTTGTAGTCATAACTATTTTTAAAGAAATATTACAAATTATTTTAATAATTTGGTTCGATATACAGCAACTATCCTATATTTCTTATTCGCACAAATTACATTCAATCATGTCAATGTTAATTTTAATCAATGATGAATCATTTTAAGGAATGTTTTAGAATACAATTTACAGATACCCGATATTTCTATTAATATTTGGAAAGTTGAGAGTCGAAATTGAACAATTAATCCCAATTTAAAATCTGATATTTATAGTAATTTTTAGACATTTTCCTTTTTTAAGTGTATGCGTAGGAGTGCCCCGGCTCTATTGACAATTCATAGGAAGCTGACCTCACGCAGCCACAGCTACGCAGTTCTATAAACAAAGTCACTTCAAATGAAAAATTATTCAAAACTAATAGCATTAGCAGGGGAATCACATATGTTAAATCAAAACAAAACTGAAAATAACAAAAATTGCTTAGAAGCAGATATCCCTTACTCCCACTTGAAGTCGTCAGCGAATCGTTGACGACACTCGAACATTGCTCGAACATCCTGTATTGGACATTCTTTTTATCGGATATTACCAGTGCTTGTATTTGTTGCCTCTATTTCTGTTATTATGGAAACGTGCAGCGGCAATTTGTGCACGGAATTTATGGGCCATTGTGCAATAGAAGCCATTCATACGATTCGATACCTATGTGATTGTCGACGACAGCTTAAGAAAATATTTTAATAAGTTTATTCGAGTTTTACAGCGTCACGTCCAGCAGCGTTCTCGCCTCTTTTGGTCTGGTTTCTGTTGGTCCCTTTCTGTGTTTTTATGAATTCCTAATTAGACAATTTCCAACGCACATTTCTGACACCTCTCGAACGGGTTAAGGGCGCTGGAAGGCCGTAAAGACTCGGAACCGTTTTACGACATTTTTATTTAATTGCAAAAAGCGAACATTACTGCCATCGAATAGGGGGATAGGGAATAGCCAGGGCCTGGATCCACAACATTTAATGACGGCTGTCGACTGTCGGACGTTCGGAGTGACGTTGCTGGCGTAAAGTGTCGGCCAAGTCGGTACATTACAGCCAGCCGGGGCTGTAATAATATTTAAATTCCGAATTGTCGAGCTTATGGCGAACGGAAGTCATGATCAAAACGATGATTAATGACGGGAAAATGTTGGCGGGAATTTAAACCAAACCCTGCTTAGCTTGGACCAGGTTCCCGTTGGTTTACTGGCGCACATTGGTGACCCTTTAACCCCCTCTACTTGGATATTCTCCGCCGCTATTCTGCTAATTTTGTGCGAAACTTTGTGCTGCTCGCCAAAATATCCTCGCCAGATTACCGTCGCTGTCGATGGCATTCGCCTAATGGCCCCTGCTCCTGCTGTTCATCATGCTGCTCATGCATTTGAAGTTTTGACAGTTGACTGTCATTACTGCATCCCCTGTCCTCTGTCCCCTGTCCTGTGTCCCCTGCTCCTGAGCCCAAATACAGATCTAAGCCGAAGCCACCATCCCACAACGCATTCTAGTAAAATTTTGCAGTGCGTTTGCGTTTTACGTTAACATTTCGCTACCTTGCATACTAAACAAACCCTCAGATCCCGCCGAAGACCGTGATGGGTGGCTTCAATTGTTGCCACAGCCGCTGCCCTTGCCACTGCCACTGCCACTGGTGTGTTCTGTTACTGCAGCCCAAAACCACAAAATGGACAAAATGTGTTCAATTTCAGGCCTGTGATTTTTCAATAGAGCACTGGGCTGCCTTCGGTCCGGCCTGTTGTCGGTCAGCTAGCGTCGTCGGCATGGCCCCGGCATCTGCTTTGGCGAATTAACATTGATGCCGCGCCGGGCGGAGCCTCCATTTTGTTTGCTGGGATCCTGACGTGCCGGCGTTCCCGTAGAACGTTCATTAGCACGCACGTCGGCGCCATTTTGCAAACGCATTTCCGCTGCAGCCGTACGTGCAGTTCAAATCGGGTTTACCTTCGGGCTTACCCGGCCAGGAGATTGGAGATGAGCTCGTGAGTGGACACCGGGACAACCATCCGTCAGGAGATTTGAATAAATAACTATATACCAAGGAATTGATATGGAAAACTATATTTGGTTACAATTCACACATTGTTTTGAATCGAATTTACCTTCATCATCAAGGGAAGCGCATCTGTTTTGTACATGAATAGGGAAAATATTTATATATATATCTTTCATATATATAGATCTTTTAATTCAAATGCTAAACCAACAAGAAAACTTGTTTTACAATTTAAAAAAACATCACCAATTTCCATACCGCCTCACGTGGCCATCACCAGTGGCGGTGCAATAACTGTTTTCCCGCAGTTATCCTGTTAAGGCCAGGTAAATGTTATAGCTGCTCTATTTTTTGCTGCTGCCATCATTTTTGCGACTGGCCATTCAAAAGGCATTTTTAATTGGCGATGTGTACGGCAGCTTAACGCAACGGATACGAGTCCCGAAACCCAGTCCAGTTCGGTTGCAGAGTGCCAGGCAGATGCAACAGTTCCCGCATCGCATCGCATCGCAACGACTCCGATTCCGAATCCAATCGAATGGAATCGGGGATCCAACCGATGCGGACCGGACCGGGTCTAGTCGATAATTGGTAACGCGTCACGTGTTATGCTCTCAAAAGCCAAAAATGGAATTTCTAATTAAGTTTTACAGGGATTTAATATCGACCATCTGCAGTTTCCATTACAGTTACCACCGCCGCCCAGAGAGCCGGCAGCCTGCAGCCTGCAGCCTGCAGCCTGTGTGTACGAAATTTTGGTCAATTAACACATCAACGAGCTTAGAACAGTATCCCGGCCCTGTCGGAGCACCAACTAGCCAAACGCAAAAAAGGGGGAATTTGACTTACTTGTTTGAGCATTTTCCTGCTGCCTCGGCAGTTGAAGTTGCTGCTGCTGCTGCTGTTGATGCGCTTGAGGGATTAGCAAGTGGTCGAGGGCCTCGGAGATGGATGGGCCAGGATGGGCCAGGGGCTGACTGCTCCTCCCCTGATGGTTGGAAAATTGCTTTTAAAAATCTGATCAGCAGCACAGCTTAAAGGAATGTTTTTCTGGCTGCAAATGCTGGAATCATGCCTGTTAAGTAGTTGTCAGTTATGGGTGGAATCCCAAATTGCTTTTGCTGGGCACCCTTTGCCATTTGGCTGCAGGTTGCGGGCAAAGTTTATGAGTCAGTTCATTTGTGGTAGATCCACACATCGGAGAGGTTGATCCACTTATTTGGTTAAATGGATTTCGCCAATCAAGCTGGTGCAGCAAACTTTCGATGCCTCGATGTGCGGTGTGCGATATGTGATATGCGCTACACGATACTCTGCTCGGGCATTTGGCGGGCGGCGGAGCCTTGGATAACAAGCAGCCGACAAGCCCGTCAATATGCATATATAGAG
>JAEIHY010019610.1:0-31861 GCA_018904565.1 Drosophila tsacasi
TAATGGGTCGCCGCCCAATACGCATACGCCGTGTGGACCGTCTCGGTTCCAGCTTGGCGCCACCAATAAACTCGAGATGAGCTTCCGCTGGACTCAAGCTGGGTACACTCGACAAAAGTAAAAATATATTTATCTAAAAGGAAATCATAGTAACCATTAGCATTTCCCAAAAGTAAATCATTTATCTAAATATGTTCTATTCTATAACTATCTTTAGAGTAAATTTCCGAGTAAAATCCCTAAATTCAGCGCAGTGTCCTTTCCTTCTACCCTCCATTGTGAGCTTGTGTGGAGCGCAAATGCGCTTAATCACTTCAAGGATGCTGGCATTGGGAGGAGCAGGAAAATGGGGTCGGTCACCAAGTAACCGAATAAGCACAGGCCAGGCAAATGGGGGAAAGCAGTCCCTTCGATGATGGGGATGCCACATCGAGTTTATGTTTGCTTGTGCAGCTCAAGATTGTGAAACTATGCGCATAGAAATTGAGAGAGACACTAATTGCTTTTCTTTGCAACCAACTCTTTTCTTTTCTAATTACTATATGCATGTGACTGCGGGGCGGGAGCGGGACGGACTGCTGGCGACTGTCGGCACACATTCTCCTAAGTAGGAAAATGATAGTTTGAATGCTTCCAGCAGGGACGAGGGGAGAGGGACCTGGGGCCGCAGACGGAGACAACGACTTGGACGCATTTAAAGCACATAATTCGGTTTTGATTATGTTTTGGTCTTAGCCGCCATGGCTCCTCGTACCCTTACACAGCCATAGCCGGCGCACTTCAGAAGTTAGCAACTTCATTATGGCTAAAACCCAAATGTGTTGATATTGCGGTCGGTCGGAGTGAATGGCAATGGGAGTGGCTCGCATGGCGGAGGTAGGGGTCCAGGGACTGGCAGGGACTTTGCCTAAATGAGTGGGCCACTGGGCTTGTGGGCAAATATGAGCGTTTGTGATTATTTGCAGCTTAAGCCATGTTTACCGGCAGATAACAGGAGCCTGTCCTGAAAGAGTTTTTCGGAAGCGCACTCGCTTACAGGCACTGGGAGAAAAACTGTAATAAAATTATGAATAGACCAAGACGAAACTTGACCTCAGAAAAAATGTTTATTTTTAGAAAACCAATTTTTCATTTGGCTTTTTGAATTTAAAATCCATTTTGTCAGGATACCTAGATGTTCCATAATAAAGTGTTTTTGTTTTATTGATAATTGAAAAGATTTAACACTACTTTTTAGGATATTCTTTAATTTTTTTGAGTTGATATAAGCAATGAACTTATATTTTTTTAAACTAATTTAATATTCTTTCTCTAAGAAATACCTAAATTAATAACTGGTAGGACTCAAACATTTCTTTCATATTTCCTTTGTTATCAAGTTTTTCCCTCAGTGCATGCCCACTGAAAGCCACAATGAATCTGTCAATATGGGAGTAACTAAAAGGAGGCAAGTCCAATCCGAATTTCGGTAAATGGAACTTCTTTGTACGATGGTCATCAGTTCGCTCCCCTTTGAAAAGGGTTATTGACTGTTTTCGTTGGGCCAGCGCACTATTCAGACTCTCGACTAATTACTTTTGGCTGTAATGCTAACTGAGTATTACAGAACCTATCTAAGTCCTTTCTCCTTACCAAAATTTGACTTCAAGTATTAAACTTTTATGTTTTAAGGATTTAAAGACGAAGTACTTGTGGTTAAAGAAACATAGAAACCACCATTAAAACGAACGTATATTTATATTAATTAATTAAATTTAGTTTCTTATTTATCATACAGTTTTATCAAAATTTAAATACATCTTATCAGAAATCATTTAATAAATATATTTTACCGAAACAATTATATTGAACTTTAAAGTTGACTTCCTGCCTGACCTTTCCCTTATTACTTAAGACCCTTGCAGTCACATAATTTAAGCTGTTTATGCCCGACCTTCCCTATAAATTATGTACTAAAAGCCTAAGCGTAAATCAGCACATCATTTCGGTTACACGAGGCTCCCCAAACGGGGGATTCCCCTCGAGAGCCCGAAGCTCCCTCAACGGAAGTGCGTGAAAGTCGCGCAGGAAATCGGCGTAAACAAAAAGGCACTGAAAAACATGAAAAAAAGGTTAGCGCCATAATTTTGGGAGAAAAAAAGAAAATGTTACAGAAGCCAGAGTCGCAGGCAGATGCTAAATGAAAAGCTGTCATAGGCGTGGGAACAGAGGACGCTGAGGGATTGCGGCATAAGGTACGGGAAAGGGGGATCTGAAGGCCAAAAAAGGGTAGCGTACAACTGTAATAATCAGAGCCACGCGAGATTTTAAATATTTTATGCTGCTCAAATTGGCGGCCAACTGAAAATAGCCGACAGAAAAGGCTCACGAAGATAATGAAAAACATAAATATGGTTCGACTAAATAGTTACTTAACTGAAAACTAGTGGTAGGAGCTAATATTATTTTGTAAAAATTATAAATATATTATTATGTGTAACTAACTATGAAACAATCACTCAAATTTCTATTGTTAATTATACAGTTTTTATTATGTACAGGCGTATTTAATTAACTTTAACTGAATTCTCTTGCTTATAGTATTTATCAACATAATAAATAATATTCTATTAATTCTAGCCTATTTGTTTAATGTTTGTAGTGATATTTTTCCAATTTTCTATCCGCCAATCAATGGCTCTAAATTTTGGTCCAATATGCCTTCGGACCCATCCAATACCGCGATGGGGAAAAAGGGCCAGAAAAAGCAAAGCACTGGGCACGTGCTAAGCTGAAGGCGGGGAAAAATCGCTGGTGACAAGTGCGGCGGATGGGGGAGTTTTCCGGAGTTTTCCGGGGCTCGCTGGCAACTTGAGCCACTTTGATTTTTGCTCAAGCGTAATTACAAGTTAAATGAGGCCAGGACCGCGGCTGGGACTTGGGACTGAATCTGGGAAGCCAGGGGAAAATGGAAAATGCGGAAAATGGTAAGGGGTAAGAGAGAAGGGGTAACCGGGAGGCTGGCAGGGACACTGGCAGCGGTTATGGTGGCCGCCAAAAACAGTGTCATCATGCGGAAGGATGCGCGGCTGGCAATGAAACGGAAGGAAGGAAGGAAAGACGAGCCAGCGGAGGAGGACGAGCAGATAGACCAGCGGATGATGTACAGGCGGCGATTGCAGGACACCATCCCGGAATGGCAAGGACCAAAGGGACACAGGACACGGGACAGCGGCCAAAGACAGAGCTGCCACACTGCCAGTGTCAAAGCCACAAAAAGTAGCTAAATCAAGAAATTTAAATGAGAAAAATAGGAAAATGTGTTACTTAAATATAGTTTAAGCTTAAATTATTTTAGTTTATAAATGGAGTTTGATCATAACTTACAAATATTTAATCACATGAGTGAAATAAAAAAACTAACAAGGTATTTTGAGGTTTTCAGGCAAAACCATGACCTAGAGTTACGAGACAAGGAATATATAAATACTTGAAATATTTAAATCCCTATTATTCGATTTACGGAAAAAGCCCCGATTTATGTCCATATGTCGTGTCCGAGCTGCCAGCACTGGACAGGACCCCGCAACGCTGCATGCAACCAAAGCACTGGTAATGAATGGGTGGCATTGTCCTTTGCCCATGTCCTTTCGCCCATCCTGGGCCCAGAATGAAAAATTGCGCCTGGCGACTCAAGCTTGTTTGGCTTCCTGGCCGCGTAGTGACGTTGTTTGTTTTCTGCTGAAAAGCGCCGCTCGAAGGAAGTATGCAGAAAGCGGAAAACAGAATAAAGGGCACAAGGCAGGGAGAGCGGAGCAAGACTTAAAACAAAACAAGAAATAACGAAGCGCAAAACAAAAATTCCAAAAACAAACCGCATTAGTGAGCAGATAGGCCTGCACTACGAAAAACCCAATACTTAAGGAAGTATTTTCTAAGCGAAATATATTTTGCCACTCTGACCTTCATTAGCTTAAGATAAACATTTAAATGTCCTACCATTTAAAAACCCTTCTTTTCTATATATCAAAGTAAGTCTCTGTAATCCTTTTATTCTTTGATTTTTGCAGTGTGGCCACCGCGATAGAGATGAGAGTGGAACCGGGAGCCAGCGCTGGGCTATGAAATGTCCGCTGATGGAACGTCACGTCAGCCCGGCCAACAGCCAAACAGCGGACAATGGCGACAACGAAAGTGATGAGTCCGCGGGCCGAGGACCGGCTGCAGGACGGTGCTGAAAACATTGTCGTCGCAGGGATCCATTCCGGATTGCCCAGGAAACGGCAGCTGCTATTTGCACAAGCCTCAGTCTCCCCCCAGTAGCAGTCGCAGTCCCCGACTCCAAGAAGTTCATTTTGCAGTCATTAACAAATTGTAAAAAATAAGGAAGAGGGAGCCTAGCCAGCTGGCAGTGCATTTTCGCCGGCCAAGTTTGTTTGAGCGTAAGAAATTATAGATGCTGATGCCCCGATCCCGATGCCAATCCCCAGCCGCCCTCTTCCTTGATGATAGTCAATTGCAAAAGTTCGCTTGACTATTAATATTTTATCCCGTTTCACTTCGTCGTCCATGGCCGGTCCATTGTCATCGGCACTTGTTGGGTTTGTCAAGTTAAAACTTTTGCAAAACTTCAAAAAATAGCAGCAGAGCAAGGGCTATGGCTATGGCTTTGGTAAAAAGGGAGGATGGAACTGCAAGTGGAACTGATGTCTACAAATGGAAGTTATTACAAGCAGCAAGCCAACTTTTGATTAGTTTCCCAGCCGTTGCGAGTCAAGTCTGCGATTTGTGCAATTATCATAGAAACTGTGTGGAAAACGATGCTCACTCTGGCCGCCATCGAAATGAAATCTATAATTTAGGAACTCACAGAACCCTAATTATTTAGAGAGCCTGATTTCAAATGTATCTCTGTTACTACGATTACCTTTGCAGCAATTATTTCAAATGAACGTACTTTTTGGCAGTCCGTCCAGTGTCAACTTTGCCAGTACTTTGGGCCTTCTTGAGAGCTCCATAATTAAGCGGCAAGTTGCTTGCTCGCGGGTGACAGTAAATAAAAAAGAGGGTTGTGCCAAGAAAAGGCGGTAAGCTCAGGGAAAAGGTGGTATGCAAAAACGGAGCAGCCAAATGGCAAATGACAGCAGCCGTCAGCTTCACGCGTTCACACTCCATTCACATCCTGCTGGTTTTTCCTCGGGTTTTTCTTGGCTTTCTCCTGCCAGTGTGCTGCACATGTGGCAACAGTGTGCAGTGTGCAGTCTGCTGTGCGCTGTGCGCTGTGTGCAACGTGCAACGTGCAACATGCAACACGAGACATCGGCTGTGACAACGCCGCAAAAGCCATGTCAACAAAAGCGGCAGCAGAAAAGATGCCAAACTGCCGGAGAGTTGGAAGCTGGAATTCTGACACGAGCCCGCAGTCAGTGGAGGTCTGGTCCCGGAGCTCAAGGGCTCGAGGGCTCGAGGGCTCTTCCTGGCCAAATCCCATCCTGATGCTGACAGACACTACTTGGCATCTCGACTTTAATGCCGAGTGGCTCTCTGTTTATGAGGGCTTGCCAGTACAACGGACAGTTACTTGGCCAGATTTCCACAAATTAACATAATGCATTGTGTGCGGATCAACAAAAGCTGCAACATTTGCGACTGACATGGAGAGGTGTTGAACTGAAGGGTGGTCTTTGTGGTCAAGTTCTTCGGATGCAGTGGAGAGCCGGAAAAGTGCTCTAATTAAGATGAAAACTCTCTAAAAGAAGGTTGATGAAATTTAATTATTTTTACCAGAGAACTAGGTATTTAATTGCTGAATATTATAACTACGAACGATTTAAAATAAATATAATCTTTAAAAGCCTAACTTTAAACAGTTTATTTTTCATAAAATAAAATACTAAAGGAATAATGTTTTTTGTTAAAGTTAAAGTGTTATAATAAAGTTAAATATAGTTTGTTCACCGATTCCCAGCATTGGCCTGTCATTTAGTTGATTTACTTTCTATTTATTAAGAGTCAAACAAGGCAAATTGGTCGCCAAAGTTGCAGTTCAAAGTTTTTGCCAGATACTGGAACAGTGGGTCGCTGGTATGTGCTCTGCTCTCCCCCTGCTAGGCACTTATTCCGCCCACTGTGCCTCTGCCGCCAATTTGCATGGCTCGTCACTTCGGCAAAACGCGAAATCTTCGCGCATTTTGCATTTTAGTTGTTTCGCTTCGTTGCATAAATAACTGCAAGCAGCCGCCCCCTTTTCAGTCAGTCAGCCGCGCCCTTTTTATTGTTTCAATGCGCCATTTGCATGTATGAGAGAGGAGCCAGCCCCCGGTTCCCCTCCATTTTCCACCCCGAAAACTCCCCTTTCACAGTTCTAAGCACAAACAGATTTTTGTTTGCAGAAACTTTATGGGAAACGGAGGGGAAAGCGGAAAACGGGAAAATAAGACTCCCAAGTGCAGCAGCTTTTGCAGAATTTTTCTGCTTGACTCGGCAAAAGTGTCGTAAATTTTTGATTTCATTAAAATGCGTGCCCAGCAAACAGACCCCATCTACACAGGGAAAATATGGATAATTTAGGTCTAACTTGTAATTAATTCTTGAAGCTATATTATTGATATAATTTTTAGGATTCGAGAAAATTGTGGAATATAGATTGAAAGGTATTTAAACATATATTTTATTGAATTATTTTCAAAATAAAATTGAAGAATGTAGCTAGCTTGTTGAGAGCTAGCTACGTTCTTCAATAATGGATTTAATATAAATTGCAAATGTTAAAATATATTAAATAACATTTAAACAGTGTTTTTAACTCAGAACTTAATCACAAATAAATTCAGTGTATAACGAAAAGTATCTATTCCTTTAATTGAAAAGCAATTCCCTAATTTTCTTCCAGTGCTCAGATTCAGACCATCCAAAAGCCAATTGGAGCATAAAACGAATACTCTCATCTCCTGGCCACGAGTCAAATTCGAACTCCATCCAATAGAAATGCATAATTAAGACAATAATTTGATTCGAATAGTCGAGCCGGGACGTCTTTAAGGTCCCCCGGAATAAATCATCTGTCCGGGCCTCATAAATTTGTCAATTACGAACGCAGTCCGGCTGCAGTGGCCCGGAACACGGCCTGCGAGTCGAGTGAAAAGTCGGGGCAGATAACAGATTTGCCAAAAATCCCTTTGGCACTGGCTCAAAAGTCTCGCCAGAATCGCCGCAGCTGGTTAATCGGGAAATGTACGGCGAAAGAGCGGCGAGGAAAATGCCGCAGAAAATCAACTGGAGGAATCATTTTTGAGCCAGTTTTCGTTATGCTCGCCTTGCCAACTGATTTGCACTCGCTTATCGGGGCTCTTCCGACGATTTTTCTCCGGCGAAATATGCCAAGCGCCACGCCCCAGGGAAAACCCCTGAATAACGCCCACTTTGCTGCTGTTGCTGTTTGGCCAGCCAAGTGCAATGGCATCGATAAAGATTGACGGCGCTGTAAATTCTCTGATTCTGTCACTTCGGAAATTGGTAAAATTTCCGCCAAAAGGAAAAACTGCCGACTGGGGGAATGCGTGTCGGCATAAATAGTACTTGAATATGATGTAAATAGGGGAAATATACTCCGAGTTATGGGTTCTAGAATAACTCTTGGAAGCGGTATTAACTGCCAAGACGATTAAGGCGTTTGGGGAAAGTCTTAGCCGGAAGAGGCAAGGAAAGGAGCTCGATGCGATATTTTGTATTTTGAAAGTAAAACTATATACTATTAAGTCTTAGTCATGGTAACAACAAATATAATTCCTATTATTTAGAACCTGCTAGCTTACTTTTCATTTGATATTAATATTATATTATTTCCCAAAACAGCCGCGACTTCCTGAGAAATGAATTCAATCATTGGAACATACATTGCCATGCAAATTTTGGGAATCGTCCTCGTATTTGCACGTTGCAATTATTATTTTGTCTCGATAAAAATTCATTTGCTTACAAATTGAAATTTTCCCGTGCACTTCGTGGTGGCGCAGCCCTAGACAAAGATCATGAAATATTTAAAAATCTTTCACCGATACAAATACGGGCAAAAAGCAAGTCACACGAGAAAGCCAGCAACAAAATGGCAACGACAATGGGGAAAATGGACGATGGACGGACGGGGCGTGGGGCAAACGGACGACGGGGAATCCCCAAAAGGAAACGAGAGCTAACGTATGTTCCAGCTTGTCGTTTGTTTTGCGGCCAGGGCGAAAGGCGTCGAGTGTTTGCACCAAAGTGCAAATAGAACACCAACAATAACAATTGGAAAGAATTTAAATTTGCATTTTGCGCAGAATTGTAAGAGGCTGTCCGTCCCCCATGCCCCGTCCCTCTCTCTGGTAGTTGGAAATGTCGTCATTAAAGCGAAGAGGTCCGGCTTGGGTCTGGTCTAGAATTTTACATTTGTATCACTTTTTTTATCGCCATTTAAATGTAAATTGTTGCCGTTCAGGGGGCGCACCCGGGCGAGGGGCGGTTGGGTCGCAGTTTATGTGAGTGCGACGACTTCCGACCGCAATTGAATTTTTTAAAAGTGCTGAGCATTGATAACCAAAACAATAAAAGCGGGGACACCGCACACTCGGGTACACACACACACACACACACACGGAAAAAGGGAGTAACGAATGTTTTAAAATCGCTTAAATATGCAACAAGCTTGTACAATAGCGGTCAAAATGGTAGCTCTCAAGGTGCCTATTATAAGGGCTTAGTTAAAAAATATATATAACTTAGAAATTGTTATTAAATAAAATTGTTTAATTACTTTTAATATTCCTATAATTCTAAAAGTATTTTAAATCATTTTATGAGTTTGATTAAGTAAGCATTTATTTTTAAAACTTATAAGACATTTAATGTAAAAATATATTATTTATATGCAGATACAAAAAATAGTAGTTTAAAACATATCTTCACTTAAATCGAATAATTTAAAAGTCTGTTAAGTTCGTTTTCACTCTTATATCCCCAACTATATGTCCAAAAAGGACAACCAGAAAGATACTTCGCAAAGGCACAAAGCGCAAATCGGCCTATAACAAAATATGTGTGTTTGCCTACAATATGTCCTTGTCCCCTGACCGAGCTTCGGTTGTCTCCTTTTTTTTATCATTTTCACAATGCCTCCTTCGGCCTCAAACCCACTCTTTCGACCCATTTTACCACCCACTAGGTCGGCCCCAAAAAGACATAGGTTTTCGATGTGTCTGCGCCATTGTGAGGACCCGTTAAATTTTATATGCATTTTGCAAAAATTTGTAGAAATTAACAATGAAACGTGACCGGCCAAATATTTCGGGAAAATATCAATTGAATATTTAATACATTTATACGTAAAAAGTCAGGAGAAAAATAAAACATTTATGAAAATATCGATTACTAACATTTAATTTGAGATGTAAGCTATTGATTTCGATAGTTACTTTAACAAAGTCTATTCCAATTAGTACCGAAACTTACCGCACATATCAGTTACAATTTAGAAACCGTTGAAGTTTAAATAATAGATAGGAAATGATAAAAATATGCTTCGTTTATTTCATATTAATTTTTTCATAATACCACGAATTATTGTTCAACCACAGATTTTTTAAATCTATGTATGTAAATTTCCAAATTATTTGTTAGCTCGTAAATAATAGAAACAGGGATTAAAAGCAACACCGAAAGGCAATTATTCACTTTAAGGCGGGGATAAAAAGTGATTTAAAAAATAATTTCATTTCGCACGCGTAAAGCCCAAAATATACAGAAATTTAATCGCGTTACAAATCTGAGGCAATAAATAAGCTGCCAAAAATAATTATTATTAATTATCAGAGGCCATAATTATGCGTTAAAGCCGCCGAAAACAATGTAAAATCCTGCAAATGTGCATTAAGCTCAGCACAGAACTCGGATTCCTTTTTTTTCTCGGCTGAAAACTGAAATTATTTTATATAATTATTATTGCAATGGGTTTTGTTTAGCTTGGCATTTAATGCGCCATAAATAATAAAACTGCAGCTCCGGGAGGCCGGCCTTCTGCAATTGTCAGCGGCATTACGTTTGAAATATGCTAATTTGCATTCATTAGGTTTTCGGTTATTTTGCTTAAATATTTTTTACGATTTTTTGTGTCGTTCGACAAATAAGGACAACTTGCGGCTTACTGATGAACACAACCAATTTGCAGGAATCCATTTAATTTAAATAAATGTAGAGAAATTATTTATGGGGAAGATAAATGCCTGTGAAAGCTAAATATATTATTTCAATAAACACTTTTAATGATGGTAGTAAGGTAGATGGTATTCTGTCAATCCATAACTTGCAATATCAGAAACTACTAAAAATATTCATATATAATATTCAGTTACTTAATTTCAATATAAAAATTTTTATATAGAGATTTAGAGATTTCTCCATTATTGCCAATTTGAATCACATGTCAAGGACTAATGCCACAAAACCGGACAGCTAAAGTTGAAGCACGCCTGCTCTAATTGTTTTCGACCATTATAGTAAGGCTTCCCGCACTGAATCAGAATTCATTCGGCACAGGGCCAATCATGAAGATGGTTAATACCCTGGGCGACGCTCCCAACAGCCCAGTGTATCTGTATCTGCATCTGTGTAGCCAAGTATCTGCAGCATTTGAAAGCTGTCTGCGTATTTTACGCTCCTTAACAATAGACGGACATCCCGTACGTGGCCTGTGAATGAAATGAAATAAAATGAAGTGAAATGACAGGACACGACAGGACAGCTGTGCGGCAAAAGGACAACCCTGTTGCGTCCTCAGTGGCAATGTTAATTGCTTATCTACGTGATTTCTTACCAAATTAATTTGAGCAAATTGCAAATGGCGAGTGGCGAATGGTTGGGAGCATAAATCAGTTAAGTTGCTGTATTAACATTGAATACATTTACCTAATTAAATCAAGCCCCGTTCGGCTGAATAGAGTCCCAATCAAAAGCTTTTCACTTAATTGGAAAACAGGGGAGGACCTCTGGGTGTGTATAATATTTGGTTGCACAGTAATAGAGCTAAAAATAAATAAACTTATGTATACTTAAGATAATATATAAGTATATAATACATATTGATGAAAGAATATTTATTGGTAAAATTAAAGACAAAAGGTTTCATTATTGATCCCTTTTGCGATCTTCCCTTGTTTCCTGTTTATATTTGGCTCGTGACTGTTGTCGACATTCGACTATATTTTCCTTTTATGATTCTGTTTAACCAAATTGAAAAGACACATGCGCAAATAAAATGCAAAGACAGCAAAACTAACATTAAAATCAACATCAATCTGCGCCCTTCAGCTCCTAGGAAAAATAAAAAAAGGATCCGGTGTGCCCTTGTTTAGATAGGGTTAGCTGTATGTTGGACCGTGGCATCTGGGTAATTTGTTTGGAACATATTTCGCATATGAACAGACACACTCACAGACATGGGCCAACGAAAATAGGCAACTCTGTCGTCCTGACAGGACATGCCATCCATATGAATGCCGCCTGATGTTGACAAAACATCCAGTAAAAACATTTAGTTCACCTAGGATCGAAAAGGGAAAGCGCGGATGTCAGTGATGTCGGCTAAAAGTAATCATTTCAAATAGCTAAGATAGCTGAAAATAAATGTGGAGGTTCTCAGTATTAACTACATAAAATATAGCATATGCAAATAAAACTAAATAAATAAATTGCAATTATCCTTGCTTTAAATATATGTTTAAGCTTACCCTTCAATTGATTATTTAATCCTTTATAATTAAAGTATTTACTAGCCGAACAAAATAGTTTAATATATCACGCATGTGACTAAAGCGAGTTTAATTTATAGATTCTAATTATTCTGAACTGAAACTGATTGAGATAAATTGGTAAAATATATGTTCGATTAATACTTTCGGCTGAAAAAAGGTCAAGCTGCGAGCACTGCGAAAAGGAAACTCAAACAGCACACGCTGACAGCCGGCGGGAAAAATAAACAAAAACATTGCAGCGAAATTATTTTGTTATCGTTATGCGACATCAAAACAATCCGTCGAGTGGCATATGAGTTTTCTGATTACTCGCTTCGTTGGCAGTGCCTTGATTTATGCGTTTATTAAGGCCCGTCCAATCATCGCTCTGCCAATAAATTCTTGCCACTGCACTGGCACTGGACAAGAAAATGCAACAGTTCCCGGATCGGCGCACGGCTCTCGGCTCTCGGCTTCTTGGGTAAGTAGATCAAGTGGCTGCTCCATTTCCCTCGTCCCGGCTACAATGGCTACAATAATATAGCAATCTCACTCTCCTGTGCCCTTTCTGGCCACCCTTAGAGCCCGGTGGCCCATCAAATGCTTAACCCATTCAGCGCCACTCCCTGCACAATGCGATTTCTGTAGCATACTTTAGCGCAGCTCTTGACACTGATAACACATGTCGTCTGGGAGACAGAGAGACGGAGAGACTGAGGGACTAAGGACTGAGAGTCCGAGGTCCAAAGTCCGTCACCCCACGTCCCAGGTCCGAAGTCTAAAGTCCTGGCACATTAAGCAGACAAAAGGTTCTGGGACACGGGGGCCTGACATTATGCAGCCAGTTATCCTGGCACCGTGAGATAAGCTTTCCTTAACTCGGTGCTAATTAAGTCACTCGTGGCAAATTATTAAAAGTAGTTTGAAAGAAGGGGTCAAATACTCATACTAAAATAATAAATGGAGTTTGATTATTAAAATGTAGGTAGAACAAATGTAAAATCAAATTTATAATCTTTAAAATTCTTTTATCTTTGTAAGCTACGTAGCTACGTTTTGGTAGCGAAGCATCATCAGAAGTATCCTTCAGCCTTTTTCATTTTATAATAACCTTACAAGAGTAGAAATCAATATCTATAGTAAATTGTGCAAGTGTTAAAAATATTTAGAAACAAGTATATTATAAAATAGAGATAAATCAATTTGTACGCAAATTCTTATATATGTATATAAATATTATATATTCTAAAAATGAATTATGTATTACATCATTACGAAAGTATGACATCGTTTTTTCGCCTCTTTAAAAACGAACTGCCACATATTATATTTTAAGTATGTATATAGCATAAAAATAAGAGCAATTAAAACACAACCTGTATGAGATGTCAGCTGGCGTCACTGTGCCAAGTAGCAATTGAGGTCCTTTTTCCTTTAGCCTTCCTGTCACATTGTGCTCGGCTTGTTTGTCCTGTCCTGAGTCCTTCGTTCCTCGTCCCTCCTTGTCCATCGTCTTCTGCTTCTCCTGCCCCTTGCCCGTCCATCTGTGGAAGTGTTTCTGTCTTTTCTTTTTTAGCCGCCTTTGTCCCGATGTTGCATTCAGCTGGCATTCAGCAGCGAGTATTTACTTTACTCACAGCATTTGCATGGCATTGTGCAGCGCGACTGCGGCTGTAACCTAATTTTGTGCACTTAATTGTTTCATTATGGCGCCGCATCAACAAAGGGCCCGAAACCAAGGGTCGGGTCGGGCCGGGAGTGTGCTCCAGTGGAAATGGTGGAAATGTCGAAAGAAAAATGGGCGGCAAAGTGCAAGAGAAGATTTCAAAATAACGTAACGTGTAATGTGGCTTTGACTTGATTGGCCGGCCTTTTGTGTTGTCGTTGCAGGGCAACCGCATGCAACCTACTTTGTGCGGCCATTGTTTGTTTTTAATTAGCCGCAATAAACGCACACAAACACAGGGATAGAGAGAGAGAGAGAATCACCACACACACTTACGTGCAATGGGCCCACTTAAAATAAACAATCGCAAATGCCATTGCACTAAGCAATTGAATTGGAGCCAAGGCCTTGAAACAATTTGTGCACAAAATGCGAGCAGCTATTCTTGATGCTCGTGTTGTAATTTCACTTGGAGAAAATGGGAGTCCTTTTTAAAAAGTGAATATTAACTCTGCATATAAATAATGATTCACAAGTATTATTCTGCATCAAAATTTAGACGAAAATAAAACGTTTTTGAATAAAAACATCAGCTGATAATTAATTGGGAACTCCTAAGAAAATAACTTGGTTTTAATGCAAATGTTAGTTCAGTTTGCATATTATCTACAGCTAATATTTAACTTGTTGTATATAACTACGTATCCTTTTTCCTTGGTGTAGTCCCTCCCGTCTGTTTGTGTTAATTAACTTGCACAACATGTCCCTAACTTTGAATCCATTTCCATTTAAATGCGCTGCCCCCACTCGTTCTCTCTTTCTGTGTGCGGTCTCAAAATCAAATTAGTCCGATGGCGCGTAGTCGGGTGAAATATAAATCTGCTGATTTACACAGAAATAAAGCCGAAGTCAACCGCTTTCGGGGCCATAAAAGCAAATTAAGCCAAAATGTTAAATAAACAAGTTCCGCTGAGCCCGCTGACAGACGTAAGCCAGCGGCTGTCTTCTCCTCGGCTTTTCCGGCCAATAGAGACAAAAGTTATCTTATTAATTCCTCGCCACATTTCACGCACTCTCCCCTATGAGGGGCGGCGATTTCCCCTCCCGAGAGACAGTTTTCCCTGTCATCACGCCCCACTAAACTTGCCGTTAATACGCACAATCAAATGTGATAAATATAACGGAATATTGTAGCATAATTTTGGGGCAAACTAAGCCGACAGAAATAACACTTGAGCAAATATTAGATCAGCCTTGGCTCACAATTTTAGCCGTCTCCTTGGCCCCTCCACCACGCTCTCCCACCCACTCCCTAGCCCTTTTCATTGGACACACACATTTCGTTTTTCCATTTGCCCGCACTGGGAGAAAAACTATTTCCAGGAAATTCTAGAAGAGAAACTCATATTATGAAATTATGTTACAATGTTGAAATGCTTTCTAGAATCAGTTGTATGTGTGATGATGTAGGAGATGGAAATTACTTAATAAGTGAGATAGATAATTTATTTTCAAGTGTTCAGATTTCTAGAAATTAAACCACATTTTATAAAACATGTATAAATAATATTAAGGTGCAACAGCAATCAGTTGGGTTTTAAAAAGAAACAATTCAACACAGAATTCATTACCTAATAGATTGCATTGGAATCTTCATTGTTTAGAATGCAATGCAACTTTTAGATATTTTTTCAAGGACTGCGTTCTTAAGCTCCCAAGACTATTGATAATATAAACATATTTATTTACTTCCCTTCCTCAATTTTATTTTTCGGTGTACCTATTAGGCAGTGTTTGTTGTGGCAATTTCTGTTTCGCAAAAAAGGGAGAACGGGGCGAGCATTGTGGACGGGGGAGTCATCTATGTATGAGTAATCGCTTTCATGCTTGATGACCGAAATGATTAATGGATTTTGGGGAAATCGAGCCAAGTCCAAGATTAAACGCAACAGTTTCCAGCATTGATCATTTGTTACGTCCCACACAAAAACATCTATCCAATCCGAAGGATTTTTTTGGGAGAGAGCCTCAGCTCAGCCCTTAAGCCTTTAAGTGGGCCTGGTAATAATTCTACCGGGGAGTTTTAGTACCACTTGCAATATGTCTTTACATAATCGAATAGATTTCCCTTTTTAACTGATTCCTAAATTACTTATTTATACAGAAATATTCTGTTCTACAATGAATCCCTTTGGAAATTCCGTAGAACTTCGTTCTGCACTCCCGAGCCCAGTTTAAACAAATCAACTTTCTAATTTCATAATTGTTGTGCTGGGTATTGGACATTGTTGCATTTGAATAATTTGCACTTTGCAGGCGGCAGGGAAATCCAAATGGCTCCGTGAAAGGATCAGCTGGCTATAAACAAGCCAAACGGAAAAGGCAAAAAGGACTCTGTCTTTGGCCTTCTGGTTCCTGCCTCCGTCTCTCTAGCTCTGGATGCTGTTCTGCTCTCCCGACTTGTTTTTCACCATTTCCCAGCCGAGTCACATTTCGGTTCTGATTTTTGGCGCTCTCTTGTTTTGGGCCACTGGTTTTGTCATTGTTTTTGGCTTGGCATTTGCTTCCCGCTCTATCTTAGTCCGCAAGGATTAATGGGGTCAATTTGCCAGTGACACGCACCCCCTCGCCACCCACTTTCACCATCGGAGTCACCAGCAGAGCTGCAAATGCAACTGGCTCATAAAACATACACGGGGAGAAAGAATTTTCTTAGTAATACATTTGCAGTTATCTTTTGAGTTAAACCAGTAACAAAACCTTTTCATCAACACATTTACTTATTTTTATAAGAATTTAAAATTTCAACAAATATTTGCCAAGGTATTTGGCTGTGTGGATGCGGCTCATTTCACGCCGGTGGCGAATGCACTTGGCACCGAAAGCAAAATCCTTCCGACTGAGCCAAAGACTGGAATTCCGTTTCAATTTACTTTTTTAAATTGCAAACTTTTGCGACAAGTTAAAGCCGCCACACATACTCCCACACATAGATACACGCATTTCGGGAAAGGGAAAAACAAACATTTTCAGGACTTACACACACGCACAGCGCCAATAGCACGCAACAAGAGAAATGAGAGAAGAAAGTTGAAAAACGAACCCAACGGAAAAGCGACAAATTCAACATGTCAGGCATTAGAGAGAGACGGCTGGATAGCGAGAGCGAGATGGAGATGGAGACGGCGAGCTGTCACGAAGATGAAACTATTATCCACGGAAATTAGCGAGATCCAATGACAAAAACACATGAAATGCAAAAACTTTCAGCCCTTCGCTTCAAGCTCAATTTCCAAATTGCTGACGACATAGTTCCTTGGGTTTTGGCCGGGATCCTGTTGCTTTAGCCGCCTAGTTGTTTTCCCATAAGAGGTCTTGTCTCTCCAGGAAACTTTCTCATGCGAGTGCGAGTACATCCCAGCTCGAACATGGAGTATCTTTTTGCATATTTGCCACATTACAGTAATGGAATATAACCTAATAGTTTAAAACAAAAGCTATTAATTAAATCAGAAGAGGGGGAAACTAACTTGGAAAGATTGTTGAATGTTCTGGTATAAAGGTAACTTTAAGGATAATCCAACCTTGTATTTATAGTTTATGTTTTGCTATTTAGCTTTGGTATTTGTGGACAGGGAAAACTTCATATTTTAAGCCATTATTCCCATCTTTATGGGTCAAACATTTACTTTTACAGCCCTAAATAAATGATTCTCCTTTATCGAACCCTTGGCAGGTCGTGATGTCACATATTTATCCAGAAATAATTGCTGCCGCACTCAATCGTTTCCCATTTGCCAAAGCCAACCTCTTTAAAGCTCGTTTTATATTTATAAGTAAATATATGTATCTCTGCTGGGTTATTTTGTATCTTTATTTGTGAGTACATATCCAACGACACGAGAATTTCTAGGAAGGCTGTTTCCTTTTGACTTTGAGGCCATAAAATGGCCAAAAGGCAAGGACCGTCGAGGGGAGCGAACAAAAATCAGAGGAAAAAAACAAAACGGAAAACGAAGGCACATAAAATATGCGTAAAATATATGCGCAAAAATAGTTGGGTCATCTAATGGCTGAACCAAGTCCAAGACCAAGATAATTGCGCTCCCCCCGAATCTGTCCTCGGTGCTTTGCATTTTCCACTTGGAAATCCTCAGCTCCAGCAGATACACTCAAAATTTTTACGACCCCAAATGGCATTAAATATCCAAACGTACTTGACGCGACTTTCTTGGCTACGTGGAGTTCTCAGCTCGGCGCTTTGTTTCTCCTTATTTTTCTCGGCTACATCTGGGTTAGTTTTCCCAGTTGCAAGTGAAAGGCACGAGGGGAGGGGTAGGGGATGAGGAGGAGGAGGAGGCTCCCGAAGGGTGGGCCCTCTTTTATTGCCGGCCATCAAAAAATGTTAAAAGCCCCGATTTCCATGCCCATTGTCTGGAGTCTGTAATTGCTTTGGCTCTGGTCCACTGAGTGCCGGCTTAGAGGGAGTTTGAGTTAGCAGGAGGATCCCATCGCCATTCTCTTCGGCATAAAACTAATTTCAACGTATATGGGTACTACTTTTTATGGCCCTAAAAACCATATTGCCTGCCAGATGAAAAGAATCAATGGAATAATAGGTAATTGATGAAAAGATTTTCAATGTGTCAGGCGATGAGTTACACTTTAATAGCCATTTCTTCTTTCAAGGTACAGATTTAATTTCTAAATATGGTTTATGCTTACCTTAAGTCGGAAAGTAGTGAAAAAGGTGAGATAGGCATTGATTTCTTTATTTAAAGTAATTTTATTTGATTTTTAAAGTAAATATTAAACATTAACACTACTCTGTTATTGCTTTTACAGTCTCTGTTAGCTCTTTCTGTACAGCCACTGTTATACTTATGTTCAGTCCCTTAACATATTGGAGACTTTTGTTCAACAGTTGCCTAACATGCTCAACCCTTAACAACTGCTTAACAGAGCAGAGAAGCTATCCTACAATAACGTAATCAAAAATATAAATAAATAACAAACTAATCTTAATGTAAATAAAAAAAGTAATAATAATTTTACGGCATTGAAAACATTACAACTCACCCATTTAAACCGGTCTAAGTGACCCAGAAACGAGCGTAGCTCCTAAGAGAGTCACTGGCGACAAAGCGACAGAAGAGTGGCCGGCACTCTTGATTCCGTCACGAAGTGCTTAACTCCGTCCTTGATTTCGTCAGCATCAGAATGCTGGCCTGCGACAATATGTTGGACTCCCTATATGGCCGCTTGGCTGGCTCTGGCTCTGGTTCTGACTTGGCTGGCCCCTTAGCTTACTTCTTCGTGCGGCAAAGGACGAAGGACCTAGGCTCATGACATCAGCGCTGCCGCTGCCACTGCCGCGGCCGCTGCGCTGCTGCGAATCGTATCGAAGCACGGAATCGCAGCCGGAGCATCGCAGCATCGTCGCGGCATCGGTGCTTCAGTCTCGAAAGGCCTGCTGTGCGTGCAGGGGTTTTCAGCGCGCGACACACGCGGCGTATACGTAACGCGGCCAAGTAATCAAATAGCCAAAAAGACGAAACATTTTTGTGCGGGCCCTGAGAAAGGTCGGAGAGCAACAAAAAATTTATCGAGTGCCCCAAGTGTGTGAGTGTTTCGGCCTTTTTCCCATTTTATCGTTTGCCGGCTGCCGGTTTTCCATCTGCAATGAACCATGCCAAAGGCATTGAACTGTGGCCAGCATTGCTGTTGTTGTTGTTGTTGTTGTGTGCACTGAGCGAAAAAAAAATAAAGTCGGGGATTGTTATCCAAAATATGTCTGATTACATGGGAACAAACTATATGGAGATTTTCAAATTAATTTTCGATAAACTGTGATTTATTTTGTTATTTCTGAGAATTTTGATCTTTTTTCTATTTAAAATAATTCCAATAACAAAAGTATCATATATTTCTATCACTTGTAGACTTGACACTCCATTAAAAATGCTTTGATCTATTGAAAAACATAAAGAAAATCAATAAGCTTAAATTTTAAACTCTCCAATGGATTTCCTATAACATATACGGAAACATACTTTAAATTTAATTGAATATATATTAATTAAATTTTTTTTCAAAGATTTTTTCCTGTGTCGGCTATTTAGTCAATAAATTTTTATAGACTCTGACTGTAAGTCAAGGACATATTATTTCGAATGCTGACACAACTAAAATAAAGTGGCTTTTTTATTTTAAACATTAAAAAGCGCACCTCTAAAGAAAGTCTAAGGTTTTTAAAAACAAATTACTTGTTCAAAAAAATAAATAACAATAATGCTTTATAAAGTCATTGCCAATTTTAAATTGGATTAAAATTTAAGGCTCTTATGAATTCTGGACAGATTTTAATCCCAGTGCTTGAATGAAAATCGAAATCGATGCCCATCGAAAAGTCTTAACAAGTGTTAAGGACGGAGGTGGGTTTAACCCTCGCGTCGAATGCTTCTGACAGTTTTGGCCGCCTTTCGCATTTATTTTTTCATTTGTTTTTGAGGGGCCGTGTTCACTTGTCTTCTCGAGTGTCGGCAAATTAATTAACATGACAATGACGAAGGTGAATTGCGTGTTTTCAAAATGCTCCAATCAGCTTCCGACAAAACATTTCCCCGTTTTAAATGCGCCAGCCTTTTATTTTCCCTGTCTTTATTCTCCAACGTGTCGATCCCTGACAAGTCTCTGGTATATTCCGAGGCGTTTACAAGTTTTTAATTAGACCCTTTGACAAATTACCGTGGAGAACACGGCACAATGGCCGGTAATTAAATGTTTATTGTCGTCGATTTTTTTGGGGTTCGGAGAGCGTGATTTCGAGAAGGTTCCCGTTGGGCGGGCTTAATTGTCGGCTTGGATAATGGTGGATAAGTGAATCACTCGAAAGGACTTCATCAGGAGCTGAATAAAGGGCGGCTTATGATATTCGGAGGATGGGAGAAGTGCCTGAGGCCTTGGTACTTAAGTCTTAAAATCAATAGTACAGGTTTACGTATATTAAAATTATTAAATTATTCAGCCCATCAAATATTTCTTCCATATAATTACAACCTTCTCTTATTACTATAAATATAAGTATTTATTTATTCACAATTAATATTAAACTAAATCAGACCATGAACAATGAATTACATACTCTGCAATTTCATTGAAAAAAGAATTGTTTGCCGGAAACACTATACTCCTGATATAAAATCTCATTGGTTTATTATCAATAACTTACATAAATGATAATCAAAGGCAACTTTCCTACAGAAGCCAATTAAGGTCACTGATTTTATGAGCGACATTCTCAAATTTTACCACAATTTTCCTTTTCCGAACAATTAAATTCCTGGCTAAAGTTAAAGACTAAAATCCTTGCTTTATCCAAGTTTATTAAAGTTAAAGACTGAAATCCTTGCTTTATCCAAAACCTTAAATGCTGGACTTGGCTCAAACAACGAAGCACAATTTTTGCGTTGAATATTATTTATGGAATATTGGAATCAATATCACATTAAATTTACATCCTATTGCTCGTTCCGCTTTGCACTGCCCCAGGACTCGCCTCGCTTTAAACTTGCTCCCTAGCAACTTGGAGAAGTTTCGTGTCATGCCCCATTCCTCCCTCCTCTGCCGAATCTGGTCCCATTCCACCATAGCTCTCATATTTGTCTACAGCTAGGGATGAGGACTTGAACTGCTGCTTTGGCTGCTGCTGCTGCTGCTGATTCTCCTGGTTCAAGTGTAGCCACTTAAACCCTTCTGACAATGTCAGCCATCAGGCTCAGATGATGATGACGATGATGATGGCTGTGGTGATGACGATGACAAAGTGGATGATGATGATGTGGCTCAATTCAAAACAGCCGTCGCACGAGCTTGACAAAAAAAGGAGCAAAATACATGGAGCTTCAATGCATGGAAAGAACATTAAAAAACGAGAGGAAAAAGTGGCTGGCTGGTCCAAATATATCCTCGAAACAGCTCAAGCAACGGCTGATATGCGGATGGTTTCCACTCACTTTAGCTTCACTTGAGCCCCGGTTGCCTTGGCTTTGTTGGCCCGAATCGTGCAGATTTTCAAGCATTTGCCTAATTTATTTAGCCAGCGAAAAACTCATTAACTCATGCATTTTTTAGGCAAACAATGCACACACGCACACTCTGCTCTCAAAATTCAAGTGGTGTGTGCTTAGAGAGCCGAGGCGGAGGCCGAGTGTTTTGCAATAATAATTTATAAATGAATGAATAAAGGGCGCACAGCAGAGGCAGCCAAATGCAAATAAAAATAAATAAATAAAAATGGCAATGCGGCATAAAATGTGCCGAGAAGCCGAGTTGAGCCGCCGCCATTCCATACGGTTTTATTTTTTGGTCTGAGTCGAGCCGGAAATGTAACTGCGACGCGTTTATTTTATTGCGTATACGCGGCGCAGCAAAGTAGGCAACCATTTCTGGCCCGCTCGGGATGTGCCCATGTGTGCGTGTGTTACTGGTGTGCTGTGTGAGTGTGTGTTATATGGCCGCCGCAGCAGCGGCTTAACTTATTTTCCACAAAATTAAACCATCAAAAATTTGCCAACAACAATGCCGGGGTAATTTATTTGACTCATGTGCTGCTGTTAGCTCGCCTGTTGTTTGGCCATAGAAAGCCGCAGCAGCAGCAAAAGCAACAGCAACAGTGGGATATAAAAAGAGCACACTTAGATGCACTGGGGGAAAATCAAGGGGTTCATGCATATGTACATATAAGAAGCAAAATTCAGTGGTTATGCTTATTCTGTTTTAATCACCAGTTAAAGCATTGAAGTCCTAAGAAATCTTTACTATTTTAAGATGTTAACACTAAAATTTCCAAGGGAATATAGTGCCATTTATTTAATTATAATATATTACATTTTACATACATTTTCTTAGAGTGTACAACCAACACACTCACAGAGTCGCAGCGTAGCCGCTGGCGTTAGTTGTGGCTATGATGGTGGCGCTGCCGCAGCCGCAAAGGCTAACACGAACACACACAAAAGAACTTTAACAAATTACAGATAACAATGTAATGCTCAGCTGAAATATGAAAAAATCACAACTGTTAATTATAATAATAATAAGTGCAAATAAAAACCCAAAAATAAAATTAATTAAAAAAAAAGAATCCTTAAGCAGGAAACCTCAATCCACGTAATAATATTAACTCTTTAATACAAACTCATAATAAATCGAAATATATAATCAACAAATTAAATTATTTTCTGTCTGGCTTCACTGTACCCAGTCTTCACCATAGTGCTTACACATACCAAAGACTCGGTCCAACTTCAGTAAGTTCTCCTTTTTTTCTGTCGAAATTAAATAAACAGAACCGCATCACAAGCAGCTAAACGGCCTCATCCCTTATTCCTTAGACCTCCTCCCTGACCACGCCCTCGTTCCGGCTCTTACGCCCCCTGTGATGATGAATTGATGATAATGCCGCCGGGGGACTTAGGCAAAATAATGTACAAAACTCGCTGCTGCTTCATATATACATATATATTTTACGTATTTACTGCTTTTTTTCGTCCCACGAACTTGGCTTTGAAAAGAGTTAAGCGTTTATTTATTTACATACATTTTTGGTGCTTTTTTTCTCGGCTCGTGCTGCCCGGCGGGCTCAGTTTATTAAGTCTCAAGTGGTGGATCTCCTACTCCGAATGCTGAGCAAACTCGGCTCACTCCACTATAGAGAGATATACACTGGAAATAAATGATGTGCTGGCATACAAAATATTTGCATAAATATAGGTTTAAATTCTGGATTAGGTTTCAATAATAATTTTTTTTTAATATTTAAATAACTTAATGGCAATAGCATGACTATATTAAATTTAAATTAAAATATTTTAGAAATTAATTTCCTCGCAGTGTCCTAGACTTAGTCCAAGTCCAAGCTGGCATTGTTGCCATTGCCGCTGGCTTAAACACAGCCAATTTCATGCAAAGTTGAATGCGCCCCATCCCGCTTCCTCTCCTGATCCGCTGGTGACCTGCTCCTGCTCCACATCCTTGATGGATGACTTTTGACGCCAGCCAACGTTTGGCGGCCAATTTGATTTGGTTCGCTCAGGCAGAGCGGGAGTGGAGAACGGGATCTCAAGCCTGGTCCTTGGGTCCTTTGGCTGGGCCTGCAGCGTACAACTGTCGATTTGTCAGACGTTTGGCGTGCGCCTCGATGCTGGTCCAAAGTGACATGGGAAAGCGGCGCAGGCAGAGCTGAGCCCATGGAGCCAAGTAGCCGGCAGTGTATTACAGATTGAGTTTTGAATCGCTGGCATTCCTGTGTGCTTGAGCCGAAGCGATGAGACGGCACAAGATGAATGTGCTGGGAGCCTGACACAAAACGGAGCGATAATATAGCAACTGGGTCCATTTAATACTCAAGCCATCCCTAGCGATTGTTGGATCAAACTAATCTATTAATAAATACTTAAATTAAAGACATTAGTCTTACTTTTTAAAATTTCTCTTATTTGTATTTTTTAAATCCTAAGACAACTGTGTGAATCACCCTTAAAGTGCCACCTGCTCTGAGATTTACCCTTCCGCGTGCATTTGCTCACTTCGTGGTCGCTCACATGGCACAAAAGACAATCCGCATGACATAAACGCCACATGGGTCACGGGTGTCTCGGTAACTGGGAATCTGGGCGCTGGGATTGTGGGATACGGGATCCTCCTCCTCATGGCCTGTCTCGGCTTTAAGCCAAGGCTAAAACAGCCCAAAGCCAGCGTCTGAAAGTCGGGCAACGTCGAGATAGACGCTGAATTCCGAGAACGCAACAGTGTACACAGGGAGAAATTAAAGGGACCTTGAATTGACGATAATAACATTTTAAACTTATCAGGGATATGCCAAGAATTTCAAAAAATATCCTTAGAAACATGCCTAGATATTTAATTAAAATAATTTAATAAATTAATTTTAATTTTTTTAAATGCAGTGTCACTTTTCTTCCGCAGTGCAACCGTAAAGCCATAAAACAACAACACGAGCGGCAGAGTAGAGACCAGAAACGATAAATCTTTAGCGTGGATTTCATGCATGTAAGCTAGCAAAAGTCTTTCAGCCGGGAGATGATGCATGTGCCGAGTGCCAGCGGGTTTAATATGCAAACTCCTTAAAGGCCCGCGGATGCCAGCAGCAGTGAAAGTGCAGCCACGGCGTTAATTTGCCCAATAAAATGCAAGCAGCCAGGAGGGGCAACTAACGTGGCCATAAATATCATCAGCCAACTGAGCGACGGCGAGCAATGAAACCAGAATTCTCCGACAAGACAAAGGAAAACCAGCGGGAAAAGCCGGCAGAAAAGACACCCAGCGGGTGGTGCGCCGCATTTAAAGCCCGGCAAACTGGCAGCCAACGGGAGCAGTGCTTCCTGCTCTAAAGATTCTCAACCCGAATCGGAATCCGAGTGCGACTCCGACTCCAAAGCCGAATCCGGGACGGAGCCAGCTCCTGCCACCCGACTTCCTGCTCAGGCTCCAGCTGCAGCTGCTCCCGCCTTCTTGAGCCGAGTACTTCCGCTTCTTATCGCGGCAATGTAAACGCGTTTCCGGCGACGACTCAATCCCAGTCTCATTTCACAGCCCTGGGAACGGCATTAGACTACCAGCTCGGCGCTGGATTACAAGTAAATTGGAAAGGATTTTAAGATGAGCCTGCTGCGCCTGCTTGGAGCCCTGCTCCTAGCTACGCTGAATGGTGAGTATGCTCATGGGAAAATATTACAATTGTGTGCTTAGTTTTCGGAGTATTTATTGTACTTTAAGTAAAGAGTTTTTCTATTACCAGATTAAAATAAAAAACTACAAATAAATAAAATAATACAAAAAGGTGGAAGAAATAATTAGCATAATCGCACTCTCTTGTGCTATAAAAATATTTAAATTAGGTTACTGTATTTAAGTAATTTAATTGGCTTCAGAAGTGGCAGAAACCATCGATTTAAGCACTGCATGCATGAATTTAATACATGTGCGATATAAATATTTTATTTGATCACTTTTCCTGATATTTTAATGTATTATCTATATATTTGTAATATTTTAACGCTTAGCACGAATTAAAGATTTCGGTGTTAGTAAGTAAGCGCGAGGTTTTTGTGGAGCTATCATATCTGACATTTTCTCGAAATACAATCTTATTACGAAACTAAGAAATATATTTCTTGAGAATATCAAAAGACAAGAAGCTCCTCAATATACTTCACTATTGACAATTATATTTTTGTAAGAATATTGATATTTAAACAAATCCCTCTAAAACTCTAAGTGAAACCCACAATCCTGAGATTTTCTCCGGGTGCAGATCAAAGAGTTACCCGAAATTTATGAACCCGATTAACGATAAACCCCTCCAGCCGCATCCAAAAGTGTCATAAACGCTCGGCTATCGCCTGCTTGCTGCGATTTATTTGCGCTCGCAATTTATTTGCACAACTATTTACGAGCGCGGCATCGCCACTGGCAGTCATAATAACAGCAGCAACAATTCAATAAATGTTGCAATTTGCATCGACAACAACAATAAATTTATCTTAAATGAACAAACATTTTTCTTGCAGCTTTGCCGCCTGGCTGGCAAATAAAATGCGATATGCCAAGGGCTTATCGATGCCACAAAAGGCTGTCCCGGGCCGTGTTGTGCCAGCAACAACAATAAGCACGAGTAATAACCAAAGCTGCACACAAATTACACCATGGGAGAGCCCTCGACGGCACTCACAATGCATTTCAATTTGTTAAAACATTCACTCACTGACTCACTCACTCACTGACCTGCATCCAGACTCGGCAAAAGATCCAATAAAAATGGGTGGAAAAACGATAGAGACCCTGGCAAATTTTCAGCATGTAAATTACGGAATTTTGTCAAGCATTTTTGCCCAAATAATACACATGTGTGTGCACTCGGGATTTTCGCATTTGGCTTTGAAGTTTTTGGTAACAAAAAACAGAGCAAAGGGTCAGAAGGAGAGATGGAGAGATCCCCAATCGAAATATTTATCTGAAATATTTCGACTAAATTGCAAGATAATCCAAGACAAAATGTACAAGGAATTTCCATTCGGGTTGTTCACCAAATCAAAAATGACAAGTTATTGACAACTATGTATATGTGGGAAAATAATTGTTATTTTCAAAAAGCTAACTGCTTCAAAGCGTATTTGATTACATTCAGAAGTAAAGTCAAAAGGATATCACATGAAGTTGAAACTTAAAGCTTATGAAATTCTCATTTAAATAAAAAGCTAAAGAGTAGGACTATATATTTCCCGTTCCTGTAGACTATTGTCAAAGATTTTTAATTGCAAGATTTATTTTCTAATAGAAAGTCAGAAAAAACATTTTTACTTTGATTTGGTTTAAGCATTAAACAACGAATATTAATGGCATTAAAAAAGCCCAATGCAAAGAGATTTTTCTGGTGATTATATGGCCCAATATGCTGCGTCTGCTTCCTGAATCAATATCAAAATATTTGCATGTCGAATAAAGTATTTTGATTTCTCTTGGCTCCATAAAAATATATGTCAAATGCAAATTATGCACATAAATACGAGTAAATATATGAATCAACAAATAAATATGTCGCATAACCAAGAGCTTCGAGTGCGTGCGTTCAGCACCCGCATCTTTGTGTAAAAGTCAATTTGCTGAAAGTCGAAGCTCACAACTCGCAACTCGCAGCTCGAAACTCGTGGCTCGAGAGTCGCCCGATTGCCATAAACATGGCGAAATGTGCGTGAGACCACAGCGCCGCAGCAAACGCCATCTGCGAATAAATAAAAATAAAAATAAAAATCGAGCGCGAGAGCGGAAAATGCAAAATAATTGCATATTTATGTGTGCCCGGCCACCGAGCCAAAGGAGCTGGAAAAGCCCGGCTGCAGCCATAAATCCCGAGCGGCCTGCCCGCTTTTAATACTCGTACAGCGATTCCACAATCCCAGAAATGCGCAAATGTCTGACTGCTCGTAATATTGCGAATTCGCCGGCCCAGACAGCCGTCAAATTTCGCGGCTGGGGGCGTAAATTATTTTCAATTAAATATTTGTGCAGTTTCAGATTTTCACTTCGCAGCCATGTCGCTTCCAGGACTGCCCAGCGAATTCATCATCTTGCCAAAGGCAGTGTTAAGGAGCAACAGGGCTTGGTCGGACTTAATTAGTGAACCAACAGGAAAATGAAAAGCATTATATGTATTGTACATACAGGATACAACAATAACGTATTTTTTCTGGAAGTTTGTTCAATTACCTAAACTGAACAAAATTATAATGGTTTAGCTATTTTATTTATATATTTCGTATTCTTTTTCTCTAAATTTATTTAATATATTTGAAAATAGGACTCTCATAGTTCTTAAGTTTTTTATTTTAAACTAAACTATATATGTACAAATTTATGAAACCAAGGACACCCGATCTTAAATCCACAGAACAGACTCCCGTAATTAGCAGTTGATTGCGCAATAAGCACCCTTCCGTATTGTCCCTTATCCTGAAACACAAAGCCAATGAAATTAACTAAAAATCAGTCAAGAGCATGAATGGCAGCGTTTTATCTGGCCGCTTGTCTTTCGACCATTATCTTTGCGCTTTGTGCGGCGGAAGAGGAAACGCGTTTGATGATAATGATCATAATAATAATAATAATAATAATGCCAACACTTGGCCATTGTTTTAGACCAAAAAGCAAAAAGCAGCAGCAGCGGCAGCAACAAGATGACACTTTAATAGCACAAATGCGGAACTAAACAAAACCAAAATCAGGGAAAAATGGGTGTGGAAGGCGACTCCCGCCAGCTGTCATAATGAAACTGTCAAGGACAATGGGGGGCTAACGGAAATACAAAGTGTACGTGTGCCCCACTGGAAAACACCACCCCCCTCCCTCTGCCACCCAGTTTCCCGCCATCCGCCGCCACTTTCCGGTTTTCGGCGATAAAAGCGACCAACGAAATTCTGTCTGACGGGCAGAGGCCATTTATAAGAGCATCAGTTACAATAACACTGCAGGACGGCCATGGGCGGTGTCGAGGGGGGGGTCTGGAGACTGGCGACTGGAATGGGCGTGGCGCTCACAATAGCCGGGGCCATTGTCATAAATTAAAAATGAGGAAGTGTATGAAAATAAACAAAAAGCCCAACGGCCCGGCCAGCAAGCCGCAGCGGAAATACAAAAAGCGTTGATAAATAAATTTCTAACAAAACACCGGGCTCCCAGATGGAAAGGGCGAGATCTTGCCATAAAAGCTAAACTCAAACCGAAAAGGCCAAGAAATGGCAGAATATCATTGGCATTAACCATGTCAAGAGTTGCGAATCAAACTGTAACTTATTTATCAAATAGCGAGGAAAAATAAATACTCTAAAAATGTACATGCTGTTATAAAAAAGAAAAAACACATTCTCATTGCCAATTACGTTTTACTTAATATTAACTGCCATTTTTAAAAACATTTTCAAGTATCCAAAATATTTCCATGGTAATGTACAGTCTGGTATTTACATTCTGGAAATATTATCCATTGAAAGAAATTTAAATACAAGTACATAGTTAAGCATAATATAAAATTCCCTGGACTTAAAGCTCCTCCAGTTCAGGGCGATGGCAGAATTCAACGCGTGTTACAAATTTCGCAGGAAACACTCTATGTGTCGCAGCACTCACCCACATCCCCTTCCCACTCCCATTTCCCGGTCAATTCCTTACGTGCCACTGCAACATCAGCAACATCGCAGCAACATTGGCCAAAAGGATCTGGGGCGCAGTGGCCAACAGCAAGGTCCAAAGCCGCAACGGCTTTGATGGAATTTGCGAAAATACTACACAAGCAAGTCTAGCCCCAACAAATAAGTAGATTTTGCAAGGCAAGTCGACTGGGAGATGCCCTTAAAACGTAATAATTAAGGGGAATTTAAAATCAGACATTAGATTAGAAGAAAGCTATGATTTAGTTCAACTTAAAGCAGGCTAGTTTCTAGCATAACTACCAGGGAGAGAAACTTGTTCTGTTTCGAAACCCCTAAGCTCTAATTAACTAAAAGTTTTAATAGGCAGGAACTTATTGATTTTTGTGTAGCGAGTCCGAAAAGTTTTTCCCAGAAATTTTAATTTAGAGCCACAATTTATTCATTTGATAAACTCCCTCTCGGTCCACCTACATCTCTGGGCACAGTCCCTAGGTGAACGCTTTAATACCCCGCAGCTCAGATAAGCCAGGCCGCTTTAAGAGGAGCTGCGATATAGGGTTGGATTCCGCACGCTCCACTCCCCTACGCCACGACCATGCGACGACAGTTTCCGCTCTGCTTTTAAACCCCGACCGTTTTGGCCATATCCCAACGTTTTATTTTATATTATATACAACATTTTTACTTCTATTTTTTGTGGCTTATTTGGCTCGCACGACACGTCCAGTTTTAGTTTTCGGCTTGGGTGCAGATTCTCGTTGGGCTTTATTTCTGGCTTTCGGCATTTGTTTAAATTAAAGATTATGCACAAGTGAAAAAGTGGCCGGGCGAACGTGAGGCTGGGCGGGCGGTCTATTTGAAATTTAAATAAGCGAACAAAGCACGACCTTGGGCCACGTGGCGTATGATGGATTTGGTACCCGGTGACGTCAATGCGAGCAGATTCCGTCGTAGGTCCTTTCGTTCAGCGCTCTCTCGTCGTGTAAACAAACAAATTACTTTCAATTGCACCAAGTACAATGGGCACAATAACTGTAATCGTAATAAGCCCACTTAGCACTCCGTCTCTGCACTCGCCCGGCCTTTGCATGTATATTTATAATTCAGACTCATATTGTTAATTCTTCGGGCACCCCTTTATGCCTCCCGGCGAGGGCAGCTGCCATAAAAGCATCATAAACATTTTACAGCAGTTACTGCACTTGCTGCAGGAAACGGAAACAGTGCCGTCCCCGTACCCGTACCCGTCCCGCCGGCACCCTCTTGTCTCTGGTCGCACCCCCGTAATTGCAGCAAGCCATTTCGCATTTCACATTTTGGCCTAGTCCCGGAAAAGCGGGAAAAGCGGGTTGCCGGGAATTAGGATGGCTTTATCGTTTGAGGGAAAACGTCATTTTTTAAGCTTTTAAGCTGACTGTTTTATTTATACCATCAAGCGCTAGAAATGTGAGATATCTAATGCAAAAAAATTGAAATTTTACTAGTTGTCATTAAGTACTTACCTAAAGCAAGGAAAACATTCAAAATGATTTCAATCAAATACATATATGTTATACATATTATAATAGCATAAGTTACTGAAATTAAACATTTCCTAAAAATTCCTATACTCTTACTTACTCTCTGCTTGAAGAACGACTCCTTATTTAGAAATTTATTTAATGTCATTTTATGGTGTGGTTAAAGAATGTCTTAAGCTTGCTAATTGTTTCCCAAGATACAAGTCTGGAATTCAATGAGTCCGTTTAAAGGATTTAATATATGTTTCGACTGAGCCCTTTCTTATCAAAGCTAAATCGAAGGACGAGTTTTTCTACATCTATGGCTATCAGGCTTTTTAAAAGGCGTTTTAAGTTAAATAGATTGTAATGACAATTGACAAGTACTGACATGGCTTGTCTACGTGCCCCCATTACATTTTTAACAGAATATATACATATATGTATATATCCCAAAACACTTTGAACCAAACTGAATGTAATACTGATAACATTTACTTAGTTTTAATACTGCTTTTACTAATTAAAATAACATTGTTTAATAGTAAATTATATCTGACAATTAAATTTAAATTACTTCTTCCTACTATTTATTTCACAAAACTAGTTCTGTATAACGAATATTTACAAAAAAGCCTACAAGACCTTCATAGGTCAGTAAAGTACCTAGAATATTCCCTGCTTGGCCAATTTCATCTCAGCACAACATAAACTTTTCTGTGTTGTTTTCAACAACTTGGAATTGGCCAAATTCCCCCGCATCCAAACTTGTGTTACGACCCTCGCGGCTCGCATTGTTCAACTGCTTGTTGGCCTCAGGTGTAAATTACAAATCTGAGCGGCGCATAATGAATGAAGGAGGCCCACGGAGTCCATGGAGCGGCAAAGGAGGCGACTAAATGAAATGAAATCGCAGTGAAAACGCTTTCATTAAACATGCCAGAACGGGAGGTGCAAAAGTTTTCCCCCCGCGTCGAGACAAAGGCGCCTAGGCTGGGCTGGGCTGGGAAAAGCGGGAAAGCGCGACAAACTGCGGCCAAGTTGATTAGAAAGCCGAACGGAAAGTCTCGCCTGGGACTGGCAGGCAGCCTAATGAAAAACTTGGAAATTTACGGTCAACGAGTTGTCAAAGCGGCACCAGCACAGTGTGGAAATGGGGGAAACGGTGCAAAATCGGGGGCAAATGGGAAATCCTGCCCATAGTTTCAGAGACGCCAACTCAAACAA